>BMAV01025371.1:74229-99383 GCA_019973955.1 Trichonephila inaurata madagascariensis | reverse complement strand
TTTTCCCCCCGCCCCCCCCCCCCGCTTCCTTACAATAACAATATATTGAATTCAATAATACTATTTAAGTTGATGAAGGTGACACATCAACTGAGAAGGCCAGGTCCTTCAGCCATTGTCCATCTTTTAATTCTGCACATTCGTATTTTTTTTGTTTGTTTCCAAGAAAATTATAATTTCGACCAGCAGTTTGAAAAATTGTTTTAATACTTCATGACTCGAAAGCCATCGAACTTCTGTATGATACGGTAGATCAGTGTATTCACTTTCTATGTCTTCCAGAAATGCAGTGAATTGACGAAGATTAAGTCTATGTGCTCGAATATAATTTACAATTTTTAAAACATGTACTTGTTTTAAAACAGTACTTGTTGGTGAATAATGTAATGAAAAGGTTCAAAATTATTGTTTTCGTGTTGTTCGGATGTTTCTTTTAATCTTGCAACAACTCTTTTGGTAATACCGGGTCATGGCAGGTGCGCCATGTTGCAAGACAAACCAATTTATCCAATATGGTAACTTATACTTTTTACAACTTCCATAAGTGCATAAAAAATATCAGCTCCAGTGGTAGTATTATGCATAGGAATGACATCCAAAAGTTTATTTTTTCAATTCCTACTATTAGCTCACAATCTCTATATATTTATCTTGGTGGAATTTTCAATCGTTAATAAAATACATTTTAAAGCGCTCCATTGAGCTGAAATTTTATATACAGGATTATTTTGGATGACAATACAATAATAATTAATAAAAATTGATTAAAACTAATTATTTAAAGAATTACAAATACAACCACGTTGGCATCATTTTTGGCGACTTGTGTCAAAACTTGAAAAGGTTTTTTTCTCACGAGTTCAGTTGAACTGAAATTTATATACACGATTGTTTTGGATGACAATACGATACTTTAATGATAATAAAAATTAATTACCACTTAATGTTGTGATTCTGTCATATGTATATACATATTTATATTAATTGTAGCTATTTAATAAAAAGTAGCTAAAATAAAATTTTCTTTGTTGATCTAAGTAGGAATTGATCGAGTAGACTTGAAATGTTGATATTGTTGAAAGATGCTGATCTCTCAAATTTTCAGCTATTTCATCAACTCTGTACAGTATTTCAACTTAAAGAAACATTTTTTTTTATTTGTGCTGGACATAATACTTCTGCCATTTTGATTAAGTATTCGCTCATAAAATCACCTTCAGTAAATGGTTTCGATCTGCTTGCTATTAAATGGGATGACATATAACTAACTTTTACAGCAGCTGTATTGTCTTCAGAAAATTTAGTGAATACATTTTGTTGTTTTTGAAGAGTTGATTTTGAATCCGCCAAATTTTCTTCACAAAATTTTGAAACGTATTGGTCATAATTTGTGTTATAGTACCTTTTAAGCTTATACTCCTTAGAAACTGAAATAGAGGTTTTTGCAAATCAGGCATATTTTATTCTTGTTTTGGACACAAAAATATTGCAGTTCCAATTTTTCTTGAAAAATGCAACGTTCATCTTCAATTGATCTTTTTAGTTGAAGTTTGGTTTTTTTGTTATTATTACATAATTTTTTAGATTTAATCCACTTTTACCAAAATCCACTTTCATCTGCAAACTTTGCCCTTTATCTTGAGACTGCATCTGACAACGCTCTTAGCTTCTCGCTGTTTAGATACTTTAACCCTTTGATGGTTATGAACGATTTCAGCTCGAAATCGAATCGTGCTTCAAAATGCGCGCAAACGAGTTCAGCTCGGCAGCAAGATTCCAACCCAAATGGTTAGAAACGAGTACTACTCACATCGTGAAACTTTCCCCCAAAGCGGGCTGACGAATTGGGCTCGTTCACATTTATTATTCTGCAATGATTATGTTACAATCGAATCCTACTCTCGAAATCTAGTTAGTTTTACTGTCTACAGATGGCAGTACGGGTTCCATGAATTTCTTTTGATAATGAAGGGGGAATTTTTTTTACCTTGTTCTTTTTATGCGTATTTTGGCGCGTTTTTTATGGTGTTTGCAAAATAAAATGGCTCAAAAGCGAAAATTAGATTATTATGATGATGATTTTGATTTCGATACAGAAAGCTTATCAAGTTTTGAGTCAGATGAAGACTTTGTTCACAGCATATCAAGCTCAGAAGACAATTCAAACGATGAAGAAGATTTTTCCAGGGTTCGACTGTGGTGTAAAATTGATTTAAGTTCTCACGCTCTAGCCAATTCAGTTTTACTGGTGATGTGGGCATGAAAGCTTGCGTGTCAAATATTTCTGATCCACTAGAGTACTTCGAGCTGTTTTTTACTGATGAGATTGTAAATCATATTGTTACTGAAACTAACATTTTCGCTGCTGAAAATTTAAGAGCACAGAACATTCCCTAACTCATCACTGGAGTGAAACTAATGCGAATGAATTGAGAGTATTTTTTGCAACATTAATTTTGCAAGGAATAATTACGAAACCAACTGTAAGAATGTTGTGGTCAAAAAGAAAGTTAATTGAAACTCCTAGTTTTTCTAACCTCATGAGTTCGAGAAGGTTTGACCTTATTATGCTATTCATTTTGATAGGAATAAAAACACTGATTCTTCTCATCCTCAGCCAAAACTAAAAAAGATATGGACCGTTTTTAATTATTTACAGAAAAAATTTTCGGAAGTTTATACACCCGAACAAGACATATGTATTGATGAAAGTCTATTGCTGTATAAAGGGAGACTTTCTTGGACCCAAAACTTACCACTTAAAACAGCCAGATTCGGTATCAAAATATTTATATGTAAATCTCACAGTGGATATGTGTGGTCTATTACAATTTATGACAGTAAAGGCACAGATGTATCTGAAGAAAATAAAGAATGTTCGTTTTGTACTTACCGTATTTTCCTGTATATAATCCGCGGATTATGTGTTAAAAAAGTTTCAAATTTCGTTGTGCGTATTATACGCCGCCGCGGATTATCTGAGAAAAAACATTCTAGATCAGAAAAGCTAACAATAAAGTTTTGAAAGAAATGCCGTTTATGTTTTATAAAATAAATAGATGGCGCTTTCATGACTCGGTTGACGTAATTCAACCATAACTAGTTTTTGTCCAATTACATTCAAGAACAAATTCGGTTCCTCGGAAGGAAAAAACAGTTACTAGTCGCTGGCGCCATTTCCAATTTTCTATTGAATAGAGCTATTACGTCCTTTGAAAGTTTTCATCATGTTGAAGCGAAAGCGTGTAAATTACACTGCAAACTTCAAGTTAAAAGCTATAGAGAAGGCTACCGAAGTCGAGAAGCTGCAAGGTTTTTCAACATTGATGAATCGAATATTCGTTTGCGGAGAAAAAACAAGACCAAACTTCGAAAATTTTGATCGACGTTTAAGAGCCAAACATTGTGGAAAACCCCAGTGGTCAGAATTAGAGGAAGAAATAAATAAATGGATTTTAAAAGAAAGAGACAATGGGAAAGCAGTATCGATCTTAATTTTTTTGCTGTTAACTTGCTAAATTAAAAAAAAGAAAGATTTTTTTCAGCGTGCAAAATGTTTTGTTTAACAACTCAAAACATAGATGGCAGTAGCAAAGAATATTTTTGTTTTTATTGAGATTATCGTAAAAAATATTATCATACATGTTTAAAAAGACGTTTCATAATAAATTTTGTTTTCTGTACAATTTCTTACTTCTGTTTTTAATTATATTGTGTATTTTATATCTTATGTGACACTCATTTTCGGCAGTTTGTATTTTGGATTGTTCGCCGTAAAAACTGCCGCGGATTATACAATGTTTTTTTTTACTCGGAAAAAAAGGCTTTGCGGATAATACGCCGCTGCGGATTATATACAGGAAAATACGGTAGGTAGTTTTGACATTGTCTAAGCCGATATTAAACAAAGGATACTGCCCCTTACTATGGATAATTACTACAACTCTCCTGAGTTAGAGGAAATGTTATTGAAATCTAAAACTGATTTTTTTGGAACATTTTCAGTTCCATCTACGGAAGGAACTGAAAACAGAAAAGCTTAAAAAGGGAGACTTACTTGCCTATCAAAGAGGTAAGATGATAACCATGTGATGGAGAGATAAAAAAAATATGTTCATTTTATAAGCTCAATTCATAATCCTGAAATCGTAAAAGTCCCAAATAAATTGAAAAATGTGGAAATAGAGAAGCCTAAGATTGTTTTAGATTATAATACGATGGGCAGTGTAGATCACATGGATCAGCAAATTGGATACTATGACCTAACTCGATCTCATCAAAGGAAATATTACAAGAAAATATTTCGTTATTTATTGGACATAACAATTTTTAATGCTTTTTAGCTGTGGAAAAAAAAAGGGAATAAAAAATCAAATTTGGAATTTAGAATTGAACTAGCTGAAAGAATTGTTGAAAAATATCACACTCACAGACATTTGAAATTAAAACCTGCTAAAACAGTTTCGAATACTTTTAAGTTGTCAGCACGCCACTTTCTTGATTATATTCCACCTACATAAAAAAAGAAAGAACCTACTAGACGATGTGTGTTATGTTGCAGCAAAAATGATGCCAATGGAAAAAGAATTTGGTGTGAAACATGTACTTATTGCAAAGACTGTAATGCCCCATTATGTGCAATTCCATGTTTTAAAGTATATCACACACAAAAAGATTTTTAGGTAATTACTATATTTAAATGCTTCATAAAGTTTTACATTAGTTGTTTTTATTTAGTCCTTTCAATTTAATATTTGTTTTGTATTTATAATTAACTATTATTATTTATATAATTGATTATAATAATTTATAATTTACTATTTAATAATTATCATTTATTATTTTAAAGTATGTAGAAACTGTTATTTGTGTATTACAAATACTTTAAGAAATCTTTAAAACGCATGAGGTGAGCTATCTACGGCATCGCCGGAGAAGGGTGACATTTTCAGAGGAACCGCGGGGGAAAACAGCTGTCACTTTCAAAAACTTGTTCTCCTATCTTAAGTTCTACACTTCTAACATTAAAGTGTGAAAAACTAACTAACCAGCAGAGGTATGAACAGTGGATCTTAAAAATTAAATAACGGATGTGGAGGACTTTTTCATGAAAGAAGAGAATTTCTTAAACAACATGATTTTTATTAAAGACGATGCAAAAGGATGAAATCTACAGTGAAATTTTAAAAACGAAAAACAGCTGAATACACTCTAACTGAGAAACACCCAACTGCTACTGACTACACAACAGTAGCAATCTTTATTTATACATTAATACAATTAGCATATTGTATTACTTCCACAGCAAGCGATACAAACTATTAAGAAAACTCCCGAGTGGCCAGATAGAACCGTGATGTCACAAGCGACGACCGGAGCACAGCTGCCATCAGCAAAAGCTGTTTCTCAACTCCACTCGTTTTTCGGATTTGTTTACATCTCATTAATGGCGGCACATTTTGAAAACGCCCACATCGCTTGCTGTTCAAGTAATACTATATTCCTGGATTACTGACAACATTGGGATGTCATTTAAGTTATCCACAACTTGTCAAACTATGCTTAGAATTTAGCCATGACATACAACTGCTTATTTGTAATACTGTGCGAATTAAGTAAACGAAAACTGCTCATTTCCCTAACCGTCAAAGGGTTAAAGACATGGAAAGAAAAATACAAGTTGCTCACACGATAAATTATGATGCTATCTGTTAAGTCATAAAAATGTTAACACTGTCTTAATATTCTCCAATTCCAGAGGGGGCTTTAATGGACAGTCCCTCTGCCCACAGGAAGTGCGAGGTCACTGATCAAAAGGGGACTGAGGTTACAAGAATGGTTTAGAAGAGGGAGAATGACTCGCAACGTGGTGTTAACCTCATGAACATTTTGTGAAACTGCATTATATTGTGTGACAAATGTAGTTTATTCAGCACACTAAGAAGTTGCTCTCTATTTCTTTAAAAATAAGAATAAGTAAATCTGTTATAAATTTTTAAAAAGTTTACCTCAAATAATTTTTAAAAAGAAAAAAACTTTAAAAGCTTGATATTTAAATATTTTTTAAAAAGTCATGGCAGGCCGCAACTAATGTATCGGCGGGCTGCGTGTTTGACATGTCTGCCCTAGAACAAGGAATATCCAGTAAGCATGTATCATCAACTATGCTAAGTCCCAACCTGACACACATATTCCTCTTAGAAACATAAAAACAGATTATCCATAAAGTCTAACTATATCATTACAGGGATATTGCTACTGGGAAAAATTGGTCTTTATTAAATAGACAGATTCCTGTCCCTCTGCCAGGAACTATTGGTGTGGATTGGTCCAAAGACTGGAGGGCATCTTTTTCTTGCAGTGCTTTAAAGGAGGTCCTATCAGCAGACTTCTTTGTGACTTTCCCAACTATACGGAAGCAATTTTTTAAAAATTTATTGAACTGCTTGGTACTGTATACTCAAAGGAGAAATGAGCAGGCGCGTATAATTAAATATATATATATATATATACAATATTACTTAAAAGAACACTGAAAATTTGAGAATTTAATTTAATGTACATAATCTGTATTTTGTAGATTTTTTAATTGTATTCAGTGTTCCATGTCTACCGCTTCAATGTGTAAATCCCAGTTTAAAAAATTGAATGTAATTTTTCTTTTTTAAAAAAGAAAAAAAGCTGACATTTACTAAAGGACAAAAATATATACAGAAAAGTTAGAATAAAACTTATATTTTACAATCTTAATCGCTATCACTGCCAAAGATTTCTTCTTCGTCTCTTTTGTTCTGGGCCTCTTCAGCCTCGCTTTCACTGGATGATGATGATGACGAAGAAGAAGAAGAAGAGGAGGAGGATGAGGAAGAAGAGGATTTTGAACTGGCTGAAGAAGCAGGGCGTTCAGTCTGTTTTTCTCCTTCTTCAGCATCAGATCCATCCACTTCCATATTTTCATCTTTTTTCTCTTCATCTGCTTCACTTTCACTGGAAGCTGACTCCCCTGTGAAATAAAAAGTGTACATGAATAAATAAATATATTTATACTTCTACTTATTTTATAATTTATACACAACAATTCAAATTCTTTTTTTTTAAAAAAAAGAAAACAGTAAATATTTTTCCAAATAACCATCACAGAATAGAGCTATAAAAAATGTGAGAGAATTCATAATAATGTTTAGATCTTTCTTTCCATGCAATAAGAGGAAAGAAACAGTATTGTTAAATGCTAAAAAGTGCAAAATGAATTTTTTAAATAAAAAGTAAATAATGTGCTCTGATTTTTTTTAAAAGAATACTATAAATAAAACAGTTTTTTTTTTTTGTGGCTATATTAAGCAAAAGAAAAGTCTCAAATGTAAATATCCGGAAAAATAAGTAATCAAAATATTTGGGGGAGGATGGAAAGAGTCTGCTAGAAAAAAAACCCAACCAAACTGTCAGCTAAATTTTTCTTTATAAAAAGAAAAATAGATTTTGATATAAAATTAAGCGATCAATAAGATGATAAAACTAAATTGAGCAGTTATGAAATCAACAGTCACAAGGTTAAGATTTTCAGAAATGCTATTGTTTTAATGATAAATTTTTTACAGAGAACTAATTTTTGCAAAGAAATCTATTATATTCCCAGAATATATTAACATACCAAATTCTTTTTGTAGCAAAATAAATACATAAAAATATTTTTTTTAAAAAAAGCCTCACACAGTAAATTGATCAGAAAAACGATGACAACCACATATTATTAACTAGTAGCGTGCATATTTTGATGACATGTAATCAATTAATAAAATGTAGAATCACTTATTTGTAAATAAATTTTAATTTTTATGATTTTTTTTTGTTTAGAGTTCTTCCCTCAAAATTTATGTAATACTCCATTTGGATGCAAATACTTAGTTATTTTAATAAAGCACAAAAACCTTAGCAGTTTTAATTTTTAAATAAAGAAAAATAAATATCCTTAAGATTCTAGCAGTTGATTGACAGTTATATCATGGACATTTAGACTATAACAATGACAAGAAAAGTTGACAATTAATACTAGATTACTAATTTATAAAATTTTTAAATATTTTCATATTCATTAGGTCATTTTATTCAATATTTCTTGAAATTTTTTAAAATTTCATTTCACTCTCTAAATTTATACATTAAATTACATGAAGATTCGAGACTAATTGAATGGAAATTACTCTATTATCTCTCATTACAGTGATCTCAAACCTCTAATCCACCATAAAGCTATTATAAAAACATTTTTTGAAAAAAATTTCATCTTATTAGTTGTTACTTATTCACTGGTTGTCTAAAGAACATTTGAAACTTGATAATAAACATCACACTTTTTTAACAGAAAATGCAAAAAATAAAGGATACTAAAGATATGAACTGTAGCTGATTAAACCTCTAGTCATAAGAATGACTAACTGCTCTTGCATTTATTATATGCAGTGTTTTTTAATTGTTGCAAGAAATGGTTCTTTCGCCCATGTTTCATGTTTGTTGACAGCATTAATGGTCAATTCAGCTTGGAAGATATAAATGGGACAAAAAACCTCACAATAAGGCTAACTTGCTTACTAACACCAAAAAATCAAAGGGATGAAATGCATTTGCTAGGGTTCCTCAAACATTCTTTTCCAAAAACTTATCTTTAAATAAAAATTACTCAATATAACTTCATTTGCAAAACCAATCCCAATCAAAACCAGTTGATACTTTCCAAAAAAACTCACTGCATCAGATTAATTTTTAGCTTAACAGATTTCAAAATTATTATTAAAAAAAAATTACCTCACAAAAATATACACATTTACACACAACAAAATCCTTTCTGAAATCTTTTTTTTTTTTTTTTTAAATTTTTTTTATGTAATTTCTATACTAATTGAATTTCAATGCAATAATGTGTGAAAATTAAATGTAATTTCAGCTGAAAATAAAAGTTATTCTCCATTTTAAACAAGCTTAATCAACCACTCAGAAATATATTTACTGAGTAGAGTTAAATAAATATATATCTTTGATCTTACATAATTAACATTTGGGCTGTGATATTCAAATTGTTAAAGCAATAAATTGATAAATAATGGACAGTATGTTCAAGCTTGGTTATTTCAAATAAAGGCAAGCATAAAATGGATTAATATATTAAGTTATCAAAAAATTTTGTTTTAAAAAAATGCATTTTAAATATATTTATTAATATTTGCTGAACAATTTAATGTTCATGATTGCTAATGATCACTTTTGAGTGGGATAGTAATTTTGGAATTCCATTTCTGGAACAGAACTAATTTTTAGAGGTGAAAAATTTAAGAACTGCTTGATAGATACCAGCTATCAAGCAGATAATGTAATGATCAGATGATGCTAGGTCTAGGGTGTACAGTGGATGTGACAGAATTCCTAATTTAGCTCTAATTTTCTGATGAACCGCAAAAGTAACATGTAGCCTAACATTTCAGGAATACAACACAGTTTTATTTTTTACTAAATGGAAAAATACTTTTTTTCCCTCCCTTTGAATGTTTGGTTCATGTCATCCATTTGTTGACAAAACACTGATGAATTAACTTGCTCCTCCAATTTGGTTTAATTTCAATTTATGTCACACTGTAATGCAAAACAAGTGTTCTCAGCAATGGACGTTATAATTCTGAACTATAGTCAAGTGACAAGGATGACACCTGAGCTGGCAAACCTCTCTCCTAATTTCCACACTATTCTAATAAGTGGATTTTGAGCCTCGACAAATTTAATTTTCATCAGCTCCACTACATGGCAGGTCTTCAGTCGCACTAGGTTTCAAAATCCGCGGCTCACTAATGATGGTCATGAATTCACAACCATGGCCTCTAGTTTGGTAAACTTATAATGTGTACTGATACTTTAACATCTTACTGTATACATAACATTTTCTTATTAAAGTTCAAGGTTAATTTTAGCCTAAAAGATAAAATACGCTAGGAAGACAGATAAATTGATCAATTGTTTATTATGTATCACTTTGAAATAAGAGGGCTATTGGCAATGAACATTGGAATTTTGAACCATGACCAGAGCCCAAGACACTGCCCCACTCTCCATGCTACTCCAACATGTGAATTTTCAGCATTGACAGGTTTAATGTGCACTAACCTTTTCATAGGGCAAATATTTAAAGACATGCATACTTGAACTAGTGACTTAATGCAAACAACAATGGCTATGGACTCATGATTATAACTGCTTGACTACTGATGTCACAAGTATGGATGGAATTTGTATAGCTAAGTAAATATTATGCCTTTAAAATAATATTTTTCTTTCATAAATAGATATAAGAGAGATTTTGGTAAACTTAATACATTCAAAATCACAACATTAACATTAGTAGGAGATGAATGATGTACCAGATGAGATATCAACTTCATTATCCTATCAAGGTTACAAATTATGTTGCACATAAGGTGTGCGCAATAAGAATATATCATTATTAGTTCATAATCCAATACAGACATTAAATTTTACACAGACATGATATACTTTCAAAGTTTTACCTTTCACATTCTTAACATTTTTTAAAAAAATAAATTAATTAGAGAAAACTATCAATTACACTTATAGAGATAGGTAAATAAAAATTAAAATATTTTTCAAATGCACTTCTCTCAAACAGAATTTTTAAATAAGTATTAAGTAAAATAACAATACCTTTCTCTTCTGCTTCACCATTTTCATTTTCATCTTCCTCTTCATTTTCTTTCTCTTCCTCTGCATCTTCTCCTCCTTGTGTCTCTTCTTCTTCCTCCTCTTCTTCAGGAGGTGGTTCTAAATTAGTCATGCGAGTCACCTGAAGAAAAATTTAAAAGTGTTATATTTACTGTGAATCTAAATACTGAAATGTAATTATCACTTTTTTTTTAACTAATCACTTATAAAATTTTACATTTTTCACAAAAGTACAAGAGGTGTATATATCAAGGAATAAAAGTACCATAGAAATTAAAATTATGCAATATATAAAAACACCTTTTGAATAACACATTAAAAATATATAATGAATAATTAAATTCTTTTTATCACTAATTATAAAAAAAATACCAAATTCAAAGTAGGCAGATATGCTGGAATTTCTGGGTGTATAAAACTATTATATTTTGATAAATTTGGTATACTTTTTCTACTTAAACTTTGTCGGCAATTGTAACATTCTTTAATGTTTTCTAAATTAATTTCCAGTAAAATATTTTTTTGCTCAGCAAAAGGCATTCTCAAATCATCTCTAAGCCATAATCTATCACAAATCGAACACTCGTGACCGAAAGGATTCTCAAGGAATAGCTTTTGAAAATCTTTGTGAGAATTTTTATGGGTGAGTGAATATTAATGGCGCACTGTTCAGTGACACAAGAGCTTTTGGCGACGGACTTCGTAATTTTGAGCCATGGTCAAATGATGAGGATGACACCTGAGTTGGCACTCCCTCCTCACTTAACTACCACACCAAAGGGAGGACATTTGAGCTCTCAACAGATTTAAGTGGTATTCGGCTCAAACTCATGACACGCCAGCCACGATCTGATACTTTGACCTCTAGGTTACCGTGGCCACGCATTTTTATGGAAATCATAGTCTTTGTAGCGTAAGATAGAATTTATTATCGATTCACATGCATCAGTTCCAACACGCACTAGACTTGTTAAGGGTTCTGTAGTTGACGGCACAGGGTGGTTCACAAAGTCTGTATTAATCTGTGCTGTCATAAGAAGAGTTTCAATAGCATTCTTATATCCCTTAAACTCGGCATTAAGAGAGTATTTTGCAATGTTTTTTTCCATGCTCAATATTCTCTTATGTACTCTGATTGAGATTTGGAAGTAGCACTTGATGAATTTGCATTATTTTTCTGGGGTTTTTTGTCACTTTTTTGACTGGACTTGCTGCTAGTTTTTCTTTTTTTTTTCTTTCACAGAACTCTTTTCCTCTTTGTGCATTTGATTTAGGCATTCTGACTAGAATTAATAATAATTCAACACAAATGAAAATTAAAGAAATAAATTAGCCACCGAACACATCGCCATGTAGCCAACAATCAGTTCACTTTTTCACTGTTATGCAAAAATGGGCAATTTTCTCATTCACTCTCGAGCCCAAAAAAGTTTCACTTCAAAAATGAAATTTTAGATAAACAAGTTGTAAAACAATGTTTTACATCACAACATATCCTATCCTTTAATAATTTTTTAAACATTATGATGAAATTAATAGCATAAAAATGTAACTGATTAAAATAAATACATTTTTTTTTTAAATAAATGAACTTTTAAGACTTATGTTCTTTAAATTTAAGTTAAAATACTGGATAGCTACATTTTTGCAAGATATTACATTTACTCCACATATTAAAATAACATTAAAACAAAATAAGTAAATAAAAAGTAAAGTATATAAAAAATACTTTGAGGAAAAATCAGCATGAGTAAGTTAAATCAATGGTTCCAAAGTAGCTTTTAAAAAGAATGAAAGCTTTTTTTTTAATTACCAATTTTCCTACATAAAAAATATCAGTCCATGTAACAATTTCAACATGATATGTCTGTCTAGTTAAAAATTATATACTCATATGAAACCTGTATTTTCAAATTCACAAATAATTTAGGTAAGAAAAATATTAACTAAAAATACATTGTACAATATATCATTAAATACATCAATAAAAATCAGTAACAGATAAAATATAACACACTCATTCTAGGTCTAAAAAAAGATAGGGCGCATGACCAAAAGGTCTCAATTTGAGCAAAAAGACTTAAAAGCTATAAAAAAATAAATGCTAGAAAAAACACTTAATGAATAATAATATAAAATTAGATATAACAATGGAAGCAGTGACTTGAATGAGTTTCCCATCCAGATGAATTTGATATTCCTTTTAAAAATATTTTAACTCTGATTGATTACTTTCATTTATTGAATGTATCATTAATTTTGGGTCTTTTTACAAAATTCTATATAGCACATCATGAAGCATGACTTTGAAAAATAAAGTATAGTTAAAATGTACTTAATAAACTTATCATACAAATATTAAATATTTATAGCCATAGAATAACTTACCTGAGTTTTATACTCAGGTCCATCTAACGGTCTATGTCTCACTACAAGTTTTGAATTTGAATTAGGTTGAGCACCAGGCTTCAGTCTTCTTTTATTCAGACGAACTCTAGAACACAATTTTTAACAAATTTGAGTACAAAGAAAAACACAAGAAAACTTTCAAGTTTTAATATTTTATCAATATTAAATTAATAAATTAAAAAAATACATTCTACAAATTACCTGGTTTCTAATTCATTGTAATATATATTTCCATCTCGACAGACAAAAAAGTAATTTTCCTCATAACCCTTCGAAGCTTTATTTTTAACATTCCAGTTGTATTCCCTAGCCATCTTATATTCATACCTGAAAAATTTGCATTTAAAGATTAATTTAATGACATTTGATAATGAACCTGAAATTAAAATGTACTTAAAATGATGATTTAAATCATTAAAAAGTAATATTTACATATCATCATCATCATATTCTACACCATTTTCAGCATCTCTCTTTCTCTTCTTCATTGTTTCTTCAGTTGGTAAGAAATATGCAACAAACTGTTCTCCAGAATCATCTACCACACCTCTAAAGAAATAAAAGTAAAAGTAATGAATGGAAAATATAATATGAGTAAAAAGATTCACATTTCTTTTAAGAGTCTATTAAAAAAAGATTCGAAATAAACATTTCAAATACATTTTCACCAAATATAAATGCTTTTGCAAGATCTATTTTAATCGTGGGGAAGAAGGAACAGCATAATACATGTGTATTATGCTGTTCACTGAACATACAATAACATATAAAGTTCTTTAATAATTTAAGCTAGTGGTTCTCAGATTTTTTAAATTTTTTTCCCCAATATATTCTTTTTTAATGAACTTCTACTATAGTGGAGTCCCAAAAACTTGGCCTAATGTGGACCAAAGTGTAGCCTAGTTTGTAAAAATGCAAGGTTTTGAGAATGGGATTAAACAAGTGTAGTGAGAATGGACTTAAAAAAGTACAAGTGTTTCCTCAGAAAATATGGCACTGCACATGTATGTATGATTTGCTTGAGAATACAACAAAAAATAAACTGCCTAAATACCCTTAAACAAAGGAAAAGTATATACTTTGTGAAGGCACAGAGCATTCACTACATGAAAATGAAAATTAATGAATAACAATATACAGTAATTTACGTGATCAGACACACCTCAGAAAATTACTTTATGAAGGCATAAAGTATTTTTAATAAATAATGAACTTAAGTTAACTATAATGAAAATTAAGTAATCAACTTCGCAAAAATTGACTACTTTTTTTAAAAAGAAATGTATAATTCTCTTTTGTCTTCTGCATTGAACTTCCACACTCTTCTTAGTCTCTGCATTGACACTTTCTTATCCAGTATCTTTAATGCCCACAACTTTTGTCAGTAGACACACAGTTCAATTGTTTTCTTTTAACGGAAAATACCACTGCAGTGTTGTCTAGCACCCGCAAACTTTGAAATATCTCTGAACAACACAGTACACACAGTTACATCGAGTTATGCAAGGCGGTTAAGAAATTGAGTAACCTAAGCAAAGGCTGCAACTAGGTGGAGGAGTGGGAGTGTGATGGCAGACAAAGGAATATGGGCAGGGGCGAAGCTACTGCTGTGTCAATGATATGGGGTCCCCAAGTTACAGGGACCCCAACATGTTTAACTACAGTAACAAGGCTCCCATGTTTAAAAAAGGGCACTGAAGAAGGAATTTTGATACAGGGCTCCATCAGAGCTAGCTATGCAAGAGAATACAGAATCTTGAACAAGTCTCCACATGGGGTTTTCTCAACCTGCAGGGGTATGGCCAAGTTATATGGACTGCCAGGTTATCATGAGCCAAGTTTTCAGAACTCTATTGTTCTACTAAATTCTAATACCTTCCCTAGGAACAAAAAAGATTTTACCAAATAGCTACATACTGAGTGCATTATTTGTGTGAAATTCCCAACTATATATTTCAAATTACTTGAAACTGATTAAAAGTTTCATTATAAATGCAATATTCAATAAAACACTAAAGGCTCAAAATAATAAATTTTAAATAACACAGCATTCAAGATGCACATGACTATTTGTAGTCTGAGTAAAGAATATAAAAAAGAAGAATTTGATACTTTAAATCCAACTATGCAAAAATCAACATAAATACAAAATTATTGCAGTAAAAAAAAATTAAAATCCAATTCCTGATAGATAAAACAAATTCTCAAATCTAAATTTTAATATCATTTTCAAAAAAGAAAAAGAATTTTTTAACCTAAAAAAGATGAAAAGGCATAATAGCAAATCAACCTTATTTCCCAATACATAATAAATAAAAAAAAATAGCAACTTTTCTATCATTAAAATGAGATCAACGAAATATTCATTGCTTTCTACATAGATCCAAATATGAATGTAAAGCAAATGTCTTACACAACCAGAAGTGTCATTTATGTGCCATATAGAAAGTTTTAAAAACAATTTACTATTCTTTTGAGAAATTAGATAATGCTTAAGTACTGGCTGATATTTAAACTATTCAAGAGGAATTTGATTTAGGTATTTTGTATTACAGATGTAGACTTAAAACTGACGTAGTATCAATGTAAATAAACTGAAATCAACTTTCAATATTTTTTAGGTTTTAACATGGATGTCTGTCTCATTAGACTCAAACTTGTCTGACAGGTTAATAAGATTTAGAATGCCCTGCGCACAAACTAAATAATAGTCATTTGTCATAAAAATATCAGGTATATTGAGTGGTATTGAAAATTGAGGCTTTTAACCCTAGCTTTTTTTAATCAGAAAAAAAGAGAAAGAAAAAAAACCAACTCATAATACATTTCTTTCTTCCCTTAAATGGACAGAAGTAATCAAGTAATGAGAAAACAATAAATGTATTGATATTTGGAAGGGTATTCTTATAAATATAATTTGCAATGTGATTTGATTTTACATTAGTTAATTTTTTTAAATTTTACATACACTGGCCTCAAGGTACAACATGCTTTTCAAAACTCATTATTAAAAAAAATGACAGTAGCAATAATATTCATAGTTTATACAAACTACGGTAATCAATAAAAAGTGATAACCATTACTTTTATTTTAAAGAAATGACGTTTTTACAAGAGTTGGAGAAAATGAAAAGGAAAAAAAAATCAAGTTTTTCAACCTGGGGTGTACATTACTGTTGATTTTTAATAGTTATGGGTAATTTTGTTGACAATATCCAGGAGAGTCGAGCAATGTCTAGAACAAGGGTGGCTAACTCGTGGCCCGCAAGATTCATTACTTTACAAAATCTGATAATTTTGTGCAATATTTTAGTTTTTAGTACAGTGTTTTGCAACAAATATATCCCATAACTGTTTCAATTTTATTATAATGCTTCTGTTTTTATACATATTTAGAAGTGAGCTGTATTGCATTGCAGCCACCCTCAGCAGCATCACACTTGATTCCGCTCTACTTATTGCTAGATTTCATCATAGCATAATTATTATTAAATTATCTATGTTTGTGTACATGAAAAATAATGAAAATAATAATAATTCTTTCTGTTTTAAATTTTCACTCCAATAAATATTTGTAATGGGTCCAAATCAAGTATAAAGATATGTATATTTATATGCAGCCCGGGGGATTGTAATGTTTTTCTGAAGTGGCCTGCAATGTCCTTTGGGTTGGCCATCCGTGGTCTAAAAGTCATTTATCCAATTTGTTAAGGTGGAAGGTGCATCGTTGGATGAAAATAGGGTTATCATAAGCTAATGCTGCTAGATATCGCAATAAGACTTTCAGCATGGTCCAAGGACTTTGAGATAAATTTATATCTGAAATTTTTGTGTCTAGAAGACATATTCAAGGTCAACAATGGCCACCATTTTCTAGTTCTTTCGAGCTGAAGGAGAAGCACTACTGTTCCTTAGCTAATTGTTAATTATTTAGTGGCATTAGAAACTAAAATCTCCATCACTGCAGCGCAAATAAACTAAGACAACCAGTTGTACATGCCTCCCTAAATCATCTACAGATATTGTCCCTTTGAGGATTTCTGACTGGTATGAGATTTTGAAATGAGATCCTTGATTGATATGTCTGCCCTTATGCCGTTATAATTGGTAATGAATTTGTTCTGATGGAAGATAATGCATGAGCTCACTGAGCTGTGATTGTAGAGAACTATCTTGAGAATCAGGGTTTAAACCAAATAAAATGGCCAGCTCAGTCTTCAGGCCTATCTTGGTCAACACTTCGAAAACCATTGGTAACATGAAAAGTCAATGCCTCTGAAGCATTGCAGTTAGGAGACACATTATTTATTAGAGCCCTTTTTAATGTAATGTTTTCCTGATATTTTTCCTTATAAAACTATGATGTATGCCTTTCTTCAATAATGGACTTTTCTGTCAAGGGTTCTTTTTTGTTGTAAAATATGTTTGTGCATATGTGTATTTGCTTATACAAATTTATGTGTTGCATTTAATAAGAATGTGTAGTACACATTTTTTCAAAGTTTCTATATAGTATATACATTCATTCATTTTAAATATGACACAAAAAGCATGTTGTACCATAACTTTTGGAGAGTAGCGTATACATATAAAAACCAAGCAAACATTTGATTCAGCGAGTCTTTTTTTCATACATTGGTCATCTTTATTTAAAGATTATTTTGTTTTGACCCATGAAATATTCAATTTATAAATGTTCCATTATTCTGGCATTAATTACAACCCTTGAAATATCTTTATCTTTTTTTATATAAAGAAATTTTTATTCAATGCAAATAATTATTTTATATTTCTATCACATATTTTTAAAATGCTCTTTTTAAATACTTTAATATTTAAGATTACTCAAAGATACTTAACTTAAATTTTATTTAAATTATAATACTTGATGCACTTTTTTTTTTTTTAAAAAAAAACGGGGGGGGGGGTCTTAATTACATTAAAGGTTGATTCTCTTCACATTTGAGTTTAATTTTTTCATTCCTGTGTAAATGTTTATACAATAAAAATTGAAAGATGAAAATTATGAAGACACAAAATTTATATTAAATTTAACTGGTAGCAGAACATAAAAGCTAATAAGAAGCAAATGCATCTCATTTACATTCGTATAAACAGGCATGACAAAAAAAATCTATTTAATAAGATGAAAAATTATTTCTGAAAAAAATTAGTTAATAATCAGGTAAAACAAATGTAACTAGAGCATATATGATGGAATTTTCTGATTTGAAAGGTTAACTATTCCATAAAAGAATCCTAAAATGAATGCTGCTTATCTTACAAATAATACTGAACTTGGATACTATACTTCAAACTCAAAGTTTCTAAACATGCTTCAGAAAGAAAAACGAAGAAAGTTTATTTTCTACAAGCAGTAAAATCTACTTAGAAAAAATATACCTGATCATAGCTTGGGACATTTCTTCTATTCTATTGCCTGCAACAGGTTCAGCATCAAAAATAACTTGAGCAAAGGGATATCTCCACAGCTGAAAATAGAATGAACACTCAAATTCATTTTTAATGTTAAAAAAATAAATAATAATAATACAGACATAATTCTCTCTAGAATTGTTTTGTTTTAAAAAATTGAGTTAAAAATAAATCTGAAAAATAAGATGCATAAGGAAATTACATACTTTATACAAAAGAAAAGATTTTTTAAACTGACAGTAAAAAAAGCAGCATTAGTGTTTATTTTGAAATGGTTATGCAGGAAGGTCCACCTAATTTGCACTTTATAAGTCATTATTCTCAACATACTTGTATGTTTGTTATTAATTGAAGAATGATTCAGAATTTTGATATAATTTGAATCCATAAATTATTAATCCCTAAGAGAAAAAAAACAATAGAGAAACTAGTTTGATATC
The DNA here is from genome assembly GCA_019973955.1 of Trichonephila inaurata madagascariensis. Taxonomy (NCBI): domain Eukaryota; kingdom Metazoa; phylum Arthropoda; class Arachnida; order Araneae; family Nephilidae; genus Trichonephila; species Trichonephila inaurata. Next base: position 80,376 of record BMAV01025371.1, on the reverse strand, counting down.
AAGGAGCATGCACCAAGTAGTTGTTTATGTTCACCAAGATGGGCGATAACATTACAATATGGTTACCTTGATATTTTTGCAGTTTTTGGAATATTGCAAGTTTTCAATACTTTTTAATTGATATTCATTATAAATTTTAATATACATTATAAAAATACAATTATAATATGTTATAATATTCTCTATTTATAATTTTTTATTATTATATTTATTTATAAATATTATTACATGTTTTATTTATTTATAATTATTAATATTTTATTTATTTATAATTATTAATATGTTATTTATTTATAATTTCTAAGTTACATAAGTATTCCTATGTATAATTTTTATAATATTACTATAGGATAATTATTCTTTTTTATAATTACTATTAAATCATAAGATTATTATATACTGCATAACATTATTAGTACATGTTACTTTTTATTATACTATATTGTTATTCATTATTTATTGATTGATCTTGGTTATTCTCAATCTCTTTCTATATTCTTCTTTTGAAATATATTTCATTGTATTTCTAAACAATTCTTTAAAATTATCTTTCTGACGATTTGATACCGCTAGGCCGCCATCTTTGATTCCATTTCAGCGACAACAGACCCTGCTTGGCACCTAGCCCTGTCATACCAAACTTGCACCACAATAGTAATGTAAAATGTATTATTTTTCTTAAGTGTCTCACTACTGAGCACTCCATGAAACAAAAAAATTATTTTCCCCAATTTTTGCTCCCTGCCCATTTAATGTACAAATTTAGTGAGAACAAATTACACCAGAACACAGCAAAGCTATTCAAAGTACTGAAAATGTGCTTTTTTAAAAGTCACTTATCTAAACAATTACTACAGTTAATTCTAAACAATAAATACTCCACATTGTTAAAAATTGAAAATCAAATAGTAAATTTAGGAAAAAAAATCTGTTACCATCAAACTGATAAGAAATTGAAAATACAAATAAATGTAATAAAGTTTAATGAAATAATTATGTTTAAATTTTATTTTCTACATTACATGCAGGTTAAAAATAAAATTTATAAATAACATTATAGCTATTTTTAACTAAATATAAATTTGTCATTAATACTATGTAACTTAACACGTCATTAACAGCAATTTAACACAGAAGCAATCTTGTGTCACAGGCTATTATTTTGTAACTGATGTGCAAATAAAACAATCTAAATAAAATTCAATGAACTTTTCTTGTTACATTAAGAATTAGTCTAAAATTTTAAACATCTTTTATATAATTTTTTTTATTTTAATATTATAAACTGTATAACGATCATCTATGTGTAATGGAGCATAACAGATTTTGTAAATATATCTCCTGCCTTGATTTATGAAATTGAAATCGATATTGCAAGGACAAACAAATATTAACTTGAGATCTGTCAACATCTTTTGGGCAGGAAAACTAGAGTTTTTTTGTGATCTACTTATACTATACAAAGCATGAGGCAGTGGTGAACACAGAATTTTTCATTCGATGGGAAGCCAGATTTTTACTCATTGAATTGTATAAACAATAAATATCAAAAAATATTTTCTACCTCTTTCTTTAAAAAAAGTAATAAAGCAAAAATTAAATAATTTGATTTTTTTTAAAATTGGATATAGAAGATAACATTGATAGACTTAAGACTTAGATTAAAAAAAAGAAATGAATTTTTTATATGAAAACAAAATGTCATACGTCAAAGTCTGGGAATACAGGCAATTCTTCAACAGCATAAACATTAGGCTTACTATAATGATTTTCAATCTAAAAAAAATAAATAAAAAGTTATGTTTAGATAATAACTATAATACAGTAAAAATAAATCAGAATTAAGAATAAATTCAAATTTTAACTACATTTAAAATAACCTTAATATACATATAAACCTTGCTAACTTTTGAAAAACCCAAAAATATATTTAGCTATTTTCAATACACTTTACTTTTGTTTACTTTCAGTTCTATTTCATGTAAACATTTACGAAAATGAGCATTCATCTGAATGTAGATATGAATTTTTTATTCTGATCTTTTAGCAATGTTTTTCTAATTTTGCCATAGCTTTTTTTCTTTAAATTAAAATTATCAAAATTTAGTTGACAAAATTGAGGTTAGGGACCCAAATTTGATATGTTAATAACACTTATTTCCACAAAATATAATTGTAAATAGACAACAAACACTTTTTAAAATTAAATACAGTGGTATCTTGAGATACAAGTGCCTAAATATCCATTTCTTAAGAAACAATTAATCTTTATGTCAGTGTTTCTCCTTTGAATTTATGAGCCAGGTTTTAAAATATAAGTTTGCTTTGGTAATGTCAAAATTATCACTCCATTCAGATTCCCAAGTCTTGCATGTCGTTCAGCTTGCAAACTTATCTCAGACAACATTATTACCCAATTATGAGTCTAATAATGAGTATAAAAAAATTGTACTGGGGGAAAAAAAGAAATGACATCCATAAAATGTAGAGTACTAAATAATAGACAAACCTAATAAAATATACGTGTAAAAGACTTGGCAATGCCCAGGAAAAATGCACTAATCTGAAGCAGAGAGAATAAAATGATATGACTCCAGCTATGGATGTTGAAGTTATTTCAGAACTCTGTCCATGAAAAGATAGAGAATTTTCAGCTATTGTAATTGAAAAAGCTACTCTTATGAGACATTGTTGCCACACAAGTGATTTATAGTTTTTTTGCAAAAGACCTAAGGAGAGACACAATTCCAAATCAATCGTGGTGGTTCAAAAGTTTCCGAAAAAAAAAAGGCTGGTATTTACTTTATTATCAGGCACTTAAGGCAATTTTCAGCATGGTGAATGATACAGTTTTTTTTTCCGGGGCGGGGGGGGCGGGATATGAACCAACCTCATTTTAATTTCAATTGATTTGAGATAAAGGTATTTTGACTCACTAACTTCAGCCATGAAAACAAAATTAAACTGATATAATCTCAATGTACTATTGTATTTCTAATAAAATATTTTTATATTCTTTTCATTTTACTAATATTAAAATATTAAATTCTTTCTTAAATTGATACAGCGCCCCCCCCCCCCAAAAAAAACTGCATATTTTAAAAGGTACAATAAAAAAAAAATCAAAAATTTCTGCAGAAAAAAAGACAATTATTTATTATTGCAACCATATTGGCAACATTGTATGAACAAAGTACATGGTTGCCAATTCAGCGTGTACAACACATGCAAAATTCGGGTTGCCAACTTGGTGAGTTATCTTGAACATTGGCATTACTGCAATAACACATAAGTACCAAAATAAATAAACAAATATCCCAGTTTATTCTGACAAAATACTTTTTAACACAAGTTTGCCGCCCCTTCTGGGACAGTGGTTAAGGATGCTGACTGCTGTGTTGTTGGGCTTGGATTCGAATTCTGGAGAAGGCATGAGTGTTTGTAAATGTATAGTACCTTCATGGTATGGGGGCACTCAAAACATTTCTCAAGTTGCAAGTACTCTAATGAAGTTGATGGAAGGGCAAGAGAGATCGGAGGTCCCTGACCAACCTCAAAGGTGTTCTCCCCCAAAATTGGGGTGAAACTGAGCCAAATCACATTGTCACCTGCATGATGCTCGAAAGCTACAGCTAATGACAGGTGTAAAACTAGCCTCTTATGATGAATTTCATGAGTCTCGATTTGATGTTACTGTCGATCGAGTGGCATAAACAATAACATAAATGAACTTAACTTATTCATAGTAATGCAATGTAAACATCTCAATCACATATATTACGTTAATTGGTAATTGCTTTGTTTTAGTAGCAACATTTGATAAAACTTATTTTTATACAGGAAAAATTATAAAATTTTAAAATAGTTTAAGGATAAGTTTAATACACAAGTTCAATGTTATTAAGCAGGAAGGTGAATAGTAGGATACATGTACTAAGCTAGCCTTTGTGGAATACCTATTAGCAGTCATATCTGGCTTTCAATAAAGCATAAAAAAATTAACAATGTTTAAATAATATAGAGATAAAAATAATTTCAGAAAAAACTCACAGGAATTTTGGCATCTGAGAAAGTTTTATTAATAGCGTTGATTTGACTTTCACGATCCATATACAAATTTTCTTCTTTAAACATTTTCTTAACATTGTAACCAACTCTGGAATTAAAAAAATAAATATAAAAATGTCACAAACTAATAAATGAGCTCCCAACTTACTGTAATTCTAAAAGCTCATTAAAAAAAGAATACTGAATAAAGATTTTAAGAATAAGACCTTTATTAATCTTAGATAAGGAAAATTTTAAATCAATAATCATGAAAATCTCTAAAAAGTTTTTAATACAAAAATTGAGCTTACTTTGTTTCTGTTTTTTCACTACTGTGGCCATATCTGTTGAATTCATTAGAGATATATTCTGTCTTTTTCAACCAAGGAACAGCTTTATTGTGATGACGAGATCTGCAATTCAAATTTTAAAACATAGCATTTTAATCTATATATTCAAACAGGAATCATTTTCCGTAGCAAGCATTTTGTAAAATTAAATAAAAACTATTTAATATTATAGAATGTATTTCATTTTATTTATTCAATACTTTAAAAATGTGATTTTATAAATTTGCAACATTTGAAAAACATATTGATAAGAAACAGATATGTTGACAATAAGCATTCAAATAACAGTTTGATGTAAACAACTCCCGAGTCTCAATTTACACAGTTATTGATTTATATTACATCTGTTATCTCACATTAATGCTATTACTAATTGAACTTTTATTACTTGTCAGCACTTTCTGTAAATATAAATTTATAATATTTAAAATTTCTTACACCTTTCTGAAAAACATTTCTTTACATATTAAAAACCCAGCTTGACATTTGAAAAGAAGCTTTTCTTCTACTTCAACCCAAAGGTATCCCCGGCCCCTTTCATAAACATTTTATTGATGTATATTGAATATGGCTCTTATGCTGCTACAGTTGTGGTAAAAAGCCTTGAACACACTCAATTTTTAGAGTTCAAACAACTTTGCGTTAAGAAATTATTGTTCTATCTTATCTGTTGTTATAGATTTTAATGTATTTTTCAATGCTGATTTTAAAACTATTTGCAGATTTTATGTAGTTTCCTTGATAATTTCAAAAAACATAAGACATGCACCGGTTCACTGCAATTATTAGTGATTGTTTCTTCAATCAATGAAATTGCTCTGTTATTCCAACCATCTGAGAGCAGTAATGATGAAGAGTTGTAAGCAGAATGTACAGTATGTTTTAGTGCATTGAAAGTAGTTGTGTGGCAACTTGAAATGCGTATGTTGTAATTTGAAATGCATGTTAATAATTGGAAAAATGGGCACATTTTCATTTCTGCCAGATAATAAAGGTACAAAATAATACTTTTGAAGAAAGAAAGTTATTTGACATGCAAACTGAACAAACTCGCAGACAGGAAGTGATTGGAAAGAACGAGAAAAACAACTTTATGTGAAGACAAAGTATTGCACAGGATTTCACTTTCAAATAGCAACTTTTTTTTACATTTCTAATGGGCTGTGAATTGGTCATTAACCATTGTAAACCTAGTACATTCCCTGGAAGCTGGTATCATTTTTTTGTGCGGTGCCCTATAGGCAGATACCAATCGCCGCAAGTAATTTTGACACCCAGTTTCATCCTCAGAGGGAGGCACCTGAGCTCTGATGATGCAAACCTGTATCCGGATTTAATTTTACTGAGAGCATCCAAGCCAAACAGACATTTTAGGAATCTTTTACATGCTGTATAATCATATAACATGGTCACTGTCGATTTTCTGCATCATGAAAATCCACTGACTAGGGGCGGGATTGAATCCCCAACCTTGAAGGCCAGCGACAAACCAACCATGTTACCCAGCCGGCACAGAAGACCTAATTACTGCAAAATTTTGAAATAAAAGATTTTGACATCAAATACAAATGAGTATCTAAGAATTAAGAGAGAATGACTACTGCAAATTAAGAAGTTCCAAAGCTCATTCAAAATCATTATTGATTGATTTGAAATATACAATGGGTATAATTGGTATGGTTAAGAGAAATCATTCATTATAGACTACTAAAGACCGGAAAAAGGTAATATTTATATTGAATACATAGTG
>BMAV01025371.1:62413-73829 GCA_019973955.1 Trichonephila inaurata madagascariensis | reverse complement strand
GTGACGCTAATACATAAGTATCAAGTATCTTCCTTTTTTGTGGCTATTATATTTTCTAGTAAGTATTTATCACATTATTTTGAACCTCCAATAAGTATTTACTTTAAGCATACATTTATTTATCTAATTAAGATTTTAAAAATTATATGTTGAAAGCATATTTTAAATGCAACACCAAATGAAATTTTACTTTACTTGACATCAGAAATACAATAGCAAGAAGAAGAGGACAGTAATAGAGGAAATTCAGCAAACAGAGAAACAAATAATTTTCATTTTGAAATATAATGCTTATAACACAGAGCAAGAATGACAGCTTAGTAAGTTGTAGAACCACTGAGAATGGCGATTCACAGAGCAACATGCCAAGGTACATAGTTTAAAGAGAGGTATGAACAGAATTTTGATATCCACACTCATACATGGCACTGAACAATCTCAGAGCATAACACTGCATTACTCAGGCATCCACATCTCTAGCCCAACAACATTATGAAGACAGTTATCTGTGCTGTGGGGTCAATAGCAGTCTTAACGGAATCATGAGTTCAGGCTACTAGCAATCAATTAAAAGATAACAGCTTGGGTCAATATCACAACAATGCAAAATGGTGGCAGAAGTAACTTGTGAGGCTACCATTGCTTTTAACAGGATGTGTTCATCCAGATAAGCTGTTGTCTCTCTAGCTACACTGGCAATTCTAACACTAGTCACATTTTTTTCCCAACCATCTTTGCTGCAGTCAGCACATGATGGATGTGTCTAGATCAGAGGTTCCAAACTTTATGCCTCATAGACCCTGCTAGCCTAATATAGGTTTTTTTTCAAATTGCAACTTTGTCTTTTTGACAGTTGGTATAGAGCTAGTTACTTAAAAATATTTAAGTTTCTAACTGTAGTGAAGTGTAGTGTTTAAAACTTAAGAAACACATGTTCATTAAATTAAAATTTACTTAATATATAAAATAACTGATCAAAAAACAAATTTTTATAATGGGAGGGAGGAACCTAGTACTTCAATTACAAATTTTCAACATTTGGCATCAATCTTGTCAAGTTTAACCCTAACTCTCCTCGGTTAGTAATGCCCAGTCTTTCTTTTTTTTTATTTTGGAGACTGGCAAATGTGCTTTAACTTCTTCTCACAAGAGGAAAAGCAATTAAAAACTTTCTAACAATATTCCATAATTTGGGATAAATAACAAGTATGTCTTTTTAAAGCCAAAATTGCTGACATCAGTTTCTAAACTTTAAGATATCTGTTGCTACTTATTCCAATCAGTTCCTGTTGTAATATGACATTCTTTTTCAATAGGACCTTACAAATTCATTGCCTATTGTGGTAATTACCATAGTCAAAGCATTCTCAAACCTAGTTTCAAAATCTAAATAAAGGGCATTTAAATGTTGAACGTAGGTTAAAATATCATTTTCCTGACAAATTGTCTGTGGCCAATTGAGAAACTGAGAACATTCGTGACATTCAATATTACACTCCTTTCGCTTAATTCTGGCAAGAAACATTGATATGATGTTCCTTGTTTTAATAAAACTTATGCTAACATCTTGTAACTAAAATAAAACATATCAAATTAAGTAAATAAATCTGTTAAATAAGTAAAATCTGGTTTCCATCTGATTACATTTTCTTTTAAAATTAAAGTAACAATCAGGTTTAATCAGAGCCACTATCGTAGACCCACATTTATATCTCATCGACCCCTGGGGATCGATATAGACCACTTTGGGAATCACTGGTCAAGATGGATGTCAGCTAAGATTTGACCTAAGGATCAACCTGCCCTTTTAAGTCCTTTCACCATGACTCTCATAAAATCATCTGTCATCTGGAACTGCCTTCTTTGGCAGCAGTTTGGCATTCCCTGCTTTAAATATGTTTTCTGAGGTCAGAAAAAATTTTCATAACTTCCGTGGCAGAAATAAAGGCACAGATATTTTTTATTCTACAGGTAATTTCCCTTGTAGCCTACTCAACAAATGCGCAGGAGATATATGCATTTCACATCATTTACATTATTCAAAAAGGTGTGCCTACCCTAAAATTTGTATGTCTTTAAGTATACTGCTTTTTGGTGTTGTACTTTCAATGTCACACAGTGCATGTTATTTGATACGTTCAATTTTAAAAAAAATTATATAATACATAACAAATTCCTTCCTGACAATAATTTATGCTGTAAATTAATTTGCTTAATTTATTGATTTTATTTTTAATCCACTTTTATACAAAAATAAAAAAAAACAAAAAAAAACCCACGTTCTATTTCATTTTAAAATGTTCATACATAGAAAGTAATTTATTTTATCCAGGTGTTTCTATATTTTAATTTAGGTCATAATATTTCTAGATCTTTTTTATATTCTATTAAAATCACACTGAATGCTTTCATTAAAAATTCCTATTTTGTACTTCAGCTAAAATGCATATGTTTTGTATTAAAAAAAATATATATGAAGAAAAAAAAAATTATACTTCAGAAACAAATTAGTAGATGATTTAAACAAAGTTATCATAGAAATACCAATTTAAAAAATAATTGGTTAGACCAAAATCTTCTGAAATTCTATGATTAATGAAACATTTTCCTAGTTTTGTTCCACCAACATCAAAAAAAGAAGCTCTCACAAGGTACTGCACTGTATGTTGTATTAAAAGGGATAGCAAAGGAAAAAGGGGAAAAAAAAGAGAATCATTACATGTGTAATAATTGCAATGTTGGACTATGTGCTATACTTTGCTTCCAAATATATCACACACAAAAAGTATAAATAAATATTTTTACTGATAAAAATATGTTTTTTTTTAAAGAAAGATAATGAAATGTACCTGCAATTGCAATATTCGGTTTTTATCTCCAATGTGAATCAAAATTCAAAATTAAAATAGAAATTTTGAATGATTTTGCATTTTTTTATTTTGGGTCAAAACAGAGTTTTAAAGTGTGTTTTCTTAAGTACAAAATTTTTTTTCTCTGCTTTCAAGATAAGCATATGTTTAGAGGTTAAGAAAGCTGACTACGCATAAATACTTTTTAGGAGTTTCAAATGTCAATTTTACCAAAAATTAAAAGTATTCATGAAAAATGCAATGATGTTGAAAATGTCTGGTAATATTTTTGTAGAAGAATAATTATAATTTATTGGAGAATAATGACAATGACAAAAATCTATTTAATGCATGATGACATGGTTTTACAACTATATTTTAAACTTACACATAGCATTTGATTTACCTTTAATAAAACTGTTAATTTTTTAGAGAGATTTGTAATTCTTTTGAGATAGAGATTTCAACATAATATATTTAAGAATAGCTTAATTAACATAAATAACTAGTACAGCAGTGGAAAAAGGCAAGCAACTATTTTTAAACTAATTGTTTGTAACTACTGAGATATTGATCACATTTTTTACACTGCACTTTAAAAATGTCTGTGTGCTTCCCGAAATATAATTCTATAACAAATGAATTTGACATTGGTGCATCTTAGGTAAAACATTACACAATTAAAGGCAATTTTATAACATTCTGTATAACACTGTGCAAATCTTACAATCTCAATTTTAGAAACTAATATTAACATGAAAATAGGTAGAAGGGAAAAAAATATAGAAACATAGGAACCAAAAACAAATTAAAATGAGTATGCTATTTATCAAAACACAACTGAAACTAATGTCTATGGTTGCTACGAGAGAGAGAAGCAACATAATTAGATTAGTTGAATTTAGGGCATTTCTTAATTTTATTGATTTTCACCAAAATAGTATTATAATATAAAGTTAAAAATAGCAAAAAGATTCGCTAAAAAATAAAATATATGAAAATAGAATCCTTAAATAAAAGCTTAAAAAATAACTGTGTTTAAATAAATAATTTTTATATTAAAATAAGCCACATGAGAATTATTTTTTAATAAAAGAAAATACATTGAAAGTAATCAGATTAAACATCCAAAATGGCAGTACAGAAGGTGGGGGATACTATACAAAAATATCAATGAAGAATGAATTGCAGCATTTACAATTGAATTAGAATTAATGCATAAGTGTAAAACACATGTTCTAAATAACAAACCAACCTCTTTGTATCTTGAGGAGTTAAAGTGTCTTCTTCTAAAAGTCTTTCATCGTCAGGATGAAGAGTCGCTGCAACAAAAATATCATTTTTTGTTAATTATTTTATTTTTTTGTCAAAAAGTAGATGTTTTTTAAATTGAGACAGAAAACTCCATTTTAAAAAACAAGGTATGAAAACTAAAGGACAAAAATACTTTTTTTTTAAAAAAAAAAAGGTACACTTATAATTTAGAAGGTATAAAACTTTTACAAAAAAAGAGACTGAAAACATTTTTTTTAAAAAAATTCTCAAACAAACACAGGCACACACACATACTAATTATCCTTACATATATAAGAATACCTCCCTTAACCCTTGCGTACCGCCAGAGTCAGAGGTTTCCATCACGAGTGTCACTCACAGGCCAGAGGGTTTTGTGTAGTTAAGCCTAAATCCATAAAAATATGGAAACATAAACTTGTTGTTCAATATTTTTCTGTATATTATACGAACGGCATATGCTTTATATATTTCATATTAATTTACTTTATTTACTTCAGCCACTTTATGCTTAAGTACAAGTTTTTAAACATTTTATTGTCAGCATTTGTAAAAGTCGACCTTGTAAAAAAAGTAAGGAAAAAAAAAAAAAAAAAAAAAAAAAAGGAAAATTTTGAGTACCAGATCTAATTATCGATTACAAACTAGACTGCAAACCCAAATCAAATGCTTTAGAGAAAATAAATCTCTCATCTTCACTATAAACAAAAACCCCATGTTCATTTCAAGAGCAGTCGTAAAGCATCTCCATGTATCTCAAATCTTATGGACATAGAATGCCATCTATTGCCAAAAAACTGAGCTTATAAAACGTTCCAGGTGCCTGGCTCACCGGTGAGTCATTCGGCCTCTGAGGGTGTTTCGTGCTGGCTCACAATTGGGCCGTTTGTCCCAAAGGGGTTAACTAACACCAAGCTTTCTAATCTAGCTAAGAAAAGATTTTAATATTCTACATCATTCAGTCTGATAAAACTGGGATTTATATTTTTACGTTTTAATTTTGTATAGCTACTATTTTATCAACAAAAATTCAGTGCATTAGTGTAAACCCTTAGCACATTAAGCCACCCAGAACATGATCTATCAGCAACTCAGTGTCACTTTGTTGCGAAAATTTGCATTTGCGAACTGTTATATTATGCAGTACAGCTCTAGGAAGTCATAGCCAGGAATTCCACTAGGTGTTTTCCTGTCAGAACAAACAACACATTTTGTCCTCTCAACAGATCTGTAAGAGTTCTGACAAACTTGTAATGTGTCCTTCCTGTTCAATTTTTCTTGTTCTTCCGTTGGTAAATTATATAAAAGATATCATACATTCCCATCCAATATAAAACCGGCACATATAAATTTTTTATACCATACAAATTGTACTATATTTTGTTTGGATTTCTTGTACTATTTCAACAAAAAACTTCAAGGGAAAAAGCATGTTAAAAAGTTGTTCTAGAATAAATAAGTTGATTTTTCATAATTACTAATGAACTTTAATGTTCCCTTGAAAGGACAAATGCATAGGGTTAAGATCAAAGGCTAGAATCTTAAAAATTGCTTCATTTTGTTAGTTGATATTTAAAATAATTATTGAAGCCAAAATCTAATTGTATTTAATTTGCTAATTCATATTTATCAAATAAAAATACACAGTAAGTTCTGTAATATAATTTCTTTTTGTTGATTTTCTAAAAACATTTTTAGAAAATGTTTTCAAATTAATACATAAGGCACTTTCAAAAATAAAACCAGAAGAATTGTTCAAAATTAAATAACCAAATAAAATTTTCAAATTTCAATTTTTACCCATATATTAACAATTTCTCTAATATTTTTATTTTCCAAAATATTTCCATTAATCAAATTCTAATGTGTGTGTATGTATACATGCATATATACATACTTATCAATCCATTCATCCACTCACACATCCCCATACAAACATAGGTTTACCAAATCTTTTTGGATCAAACCCAGGGCATATTTTTAAAATTACTTGAAAATCTTAACAGTTTACTGAAACATTAAACTTTTAATTATTAGGTTGTATTTTTTACTAGACATGATTTCTTCATAAATTGTTTGTCTTAATTACATCATAAAATTCACAAGAAAGTATACTCCTTTCTGTCTAAAATTTTCCCAAAATTGAGAAAAGTCTCTGAATGGGAGCAGATATTCAGTTTGTGAACACATAAAATAAATCATTTTGCAAATATTGCAATATGAAATATCAGCCTTTTTGAAACTTAAAAATTGCTTTAAACATTTCTTCAATAGTATCTAGTACTTTTTCTGAGCTTGAACTACAACCTACCTTTGGTTTTGAATTACATGGTTCAAAAAATGTACATTCACATTAAATAGGTCATCAATATTTATGAAATCTTTTATATTTTGCACTCTCTTTCAAATCACACCAGGCAATTTCAGCACATAAATTTATTCACTGAATTTTTCTAACTTTACTTTTTCTCCACAACTCTAAAATACTGGTGATAAAATTATAAATTGTCTATGCTTTGAGAAGGCCCCCCCCCCCCAATTTTTTTTCTAAACATCATTTTCTTTTAGCGTGCACAGTAATTCTTTGGTGGAAGATCATATACATTTATGGGTTCTTTTCTGAAGTTGACATAATAAATCAGAATATGTCTGAAATGCTTACATTGCTCTGAGAGAATTTGCTTTCAATTTCAGAACTACATTATCAAATAACTGTGTAGAACACTATATAAAAATTTCAGAAATTGTTCACTTTCTAAATTTTTAAAAGAATCAAATAACAATTTTGAACAGTTACGGATAAAAAGTATAATTTAGGCCATTATAAAAAGAGAAATAATTCATTCTATTGCAGGTAAAAAAACTAAAGTAACCTTGTGCTGATACGAAATAATACCTTTCAACAATTTGTTGAAATTAATTCTAAAAAAATATAATTTAAAAAAAAAACACAATTAATGCCTTAGTTTTGGTTCTTGAAGATGCAAATTTGGAGTCATAAATTCTTTTAATCAGTTTAAATATTTAATCTGATGTTTAGAAACTGAATTTGTGTTTAATAGAGTGGTATGAAAATGTTTTTTTCTTTAGCAGCACATTCCAGATCACACTTTTTATTTACTTTTTTATTACACTGAAGCAGTAGGATTAATAATGCTCAAGCATTTAACAGTTCTTACATTATCTTCAAAATAACCTTTTTTTTTATGTGCAACAGAAAATTCTCCAGTATATAGTAAACAATAAACACGTTCCTTATTATTGTCATCAGAAGATTTCCAAAATTTGTACTCCTGTTGCAGGTTTGCATTAAACACACATTTCCTTTTGTCCAATGTATATGATGAGACAGTTAAAATGGTAAAAAAAAAAAAAAAAAAAAATTGTAGACAAGTTACTTTACACAAAAAAATAACAAACACACTGCCCTTACTGAGTTGCCAAATGATTAAGTAGTCAAAATCGACGTCAGCATTGAAGCTGAGAATAGTGGGGCCATAGGAGAATGTTTAAAAATGCAATGTGAAACATATTGGTCTAAAATTTAAAAAATGTCCTTATCAGTCCAAAAATTTTCAAAACCTTAAACATTTTTTCAATTTAAGAAATTACCCTAAAAATGCAGGATTGTTTGAGGTAATCCTAAATGTAATATACAATGCATATTTCAAAATATATAGAGTCACAATATAAAAAATAACCAATCATATTATTACCTGTTGGATCAACAGCATAAGTCTCTGGATTAATCAGATCAATCGTAACGCCTAAGTCATGTTCTGTTAAAAGATCATGTTTATAATTACGCTCTAAAGATGTAGGTTTATATTCAACAAATCTGAAAACAAAAGCACATGAAATTATTAATTAAATTTTCTTATTTTTTCAACACTTTCAATCTCTATATTTCAACAATTTAAGAATTAAGGAGACTTGTAAAATATAATTAAATTAAAAGCACACACATTCATAATAAGCAGGCTCTTAAAAGGGTTTACTACATTATTATTCATTAATTTGTTCTTTAAACAAGCTTATCAATTATAAACATATTTTCATTGTAATTTTCTTTTATTTCATTGTTATTATTTAGCATAGCATTAGAGTTACATGTAAGTCATTGATGATCATAATTTTGAATGACAATTAGATGACAAATAATATTCAAAAGGTAACTTCTACCTCACCAAACTTTAAAATCAATACAGTAGAACATCGTTTATCTGAGCGTTAATTATCCGGAGTGTCAAATATCCGGATCAGTTTTTTTCAGACCTTGCAGTGAAAAAACGAAGGTGTACAATGGTACAGTGAAAAAAGGAGTGATTATTTTCCACACTAAAGGTAAAATTGCGACATTTTGCACCTATTTTTCTTTTTCTTCAAGCACGTTTCCCACATGTGATGATCTTCAATATTCATATAGTGTCCGGTTTCATATACTGCATGGATCGCAATGTCCGGTCCCAATTGATTCAGATAAACGCTGTTCTATTGTACATGTAAAACTTAAATAACAAACAATCCTAATGTAATTTGTATTTTTAATAAAATCTAGGCATATACCCAGAATTATTTTGACATTAAACAATGACTAAACTACCAATCTATTACATATAGTACCAGCGTGTGCCCCCCCCCTACCTTCCACTCTTAACAATGCAAATGGATTTTTTTTCGTATCAACATATAATAGAATATGTATATGTAAGGATAATTAACTTATATCTAAAACAAAATCTTCTATTTACCATTTAATATTTATTTTCCATAACAAATTTGAGTCTTAAATTAAACAGCTAATTATTTCTCTGAAAAGATATTCAAAATATAACAATCCCAATTCCAGCTCATTAATTGTTATGGTCTTCCTATGTACGCTCACACACTTTATTTTCCAATCAAAAACATAAACTAAAAAGGATTATTCACCAGTTCTGGAAATAAAAGTATGCAGCAAAATTAATATTTTCTGGATACTTGATATTGGTTTGTCTCAGCGAAAAGATGTGTGGATTGCTCCCTGAAAACCGTTTCTTTAAAAAAGTTCTCGAAGCTGACTTCCAAATATTACACACATATATATATATATAATTATGTAAACAACTATAAAAAAATGCTGAAGAATTTGCTTTACTTTACCTGCTCGAAGTAAAAGGGTAGGTTATGAATTTTGGATCAAAAGGAATATCAGGAAGTGTATTGCAATATTTTACTCTGCATACTAAATCAGATCTGAAATAAAAATAAACAATCCTATTGAATAAATTATGGAAAAATAAAACATATTTTTTAAAAAGTAGCATAAATTGCTATATAAATTCTTTACATTCATACAGATCAATACTTTTAATTTTGAAAAAATGAGTTAAAATTGTCTAAATTCTACATTTTAATTCTTAAAATTTTTTGAGGAGTAAATTCTATTGCAGGACCTGCCCATTATTTTATATTGAATTTTACAAAAGCAGGAAAAAGGTCAGAGAAGGGAAAAAAATGCTATTAAAAATGGGTACACAGAAAAATTAAAATTGTGAGCACAAAATGTGCATACTAATATTTACTGAGTTTTTATAATCATTTTATCACCCATCACTATTATTAATTAGCATAAGTTTTAGGTATATGTAATAATTTCAATATTTAAACACATGCAACACATTTAAATTATTGTAATTTTAAATATATCCCAGTATCTTCATAGTGAAAATGTAGATAGGCTCCAAAACTTAAATATAAGCAGAATAATGAACAGAAATAAATAAATAAATAATACATTTGTTAAGATAAAATTATAATTTACACTTTATGAAAAAAAAACATGCACAGTCATTTAATAAACTTTAGTAACTTTAAGAAGAATCATTTAATCTGTTTTCTAATAATTCTATTAGAATGCTTTAAATTCTTACAATAAATATGAAAGCTTTTATTTTTGTGAGATTGTGATATCACTTAAAACTAAAAATATGATATTACTATAATTAACTTTAATTTCAATTTGTGAAATTTTCTTGTCTTGAATGGAAAAAAAACTATCAAATGTCACAATAGTTTTAGACTTTTACTCAATTATTAATCAAAATGGAAATGTTTTAGATTAAAAGTGATACAAAAAAGCAAATGAAATGTTAAAAAATATTTCTGATATCCAATTTGTATTAAAAAATTACAAACAAAGAAGTTTAGGTCATTCATACAGACCATACAAGATACATGTTAAGATATAAAATAGATACTGAGTTTAAAAATAAATAAAAATATTCAGTTTTACAAGGAGTTAATATTTAACATAAATTTTTAAATTAAAAAAAGAAAGAAAGAGTTCAATAAAAATGAAAAATTATAAAAAAATATGAATGCTTTCAGAAATTCCATGTAAATTGATAAAACACTAACCAATATTAGCAATTTCTTCTAAAGTATTTTTTCTCCAATTGAAGTATTTAAGAAGCATTAATGTAGAATTTGACATTTAATACAGATTTAAATCATCTATTTCAATAAACTATCTTGTGTGATTAAAAGGTACTTATGTTTTAGACCACTAACCAATGAAATGAAGTTTTTGAAGAATTTACTCCAAATTTTAATTGCATGAATAAATTTACACTGAGATTACATTTTATTACATATACATTCCAGTACACTATTTAAAGTTAATATTAAAAAAATTAAATATCTAATAAAATTGTATTATTCATTTTGCAGCTTGGTTTGTTTTTACATAAGATAGATATATTGTGCCTGTTAACAAACTCAATCTCGGACAAAATAATTCCTTAACTTTAGAAATATTAAATTGTCTTTTCCCAGAAATAAATACAATAAGAAAACTCATATACAGTGTTATTTAATTTTATCATGAGAGGGAATGTTTTTACATTACTGGTTGTACATTGCGTGCACCCAAAGCTCGGATAAAATTTCAAGCCAACAAGAAAATTATGTAGCAAAATAGAGAACTATATGCAAGTTTATAAAATAAATGTTCCTTTTTTTTCTTTCTTTTTTTTGAAGAAAAATAATCTCCATGTTCATACAAATGAGATGAGTGAACTTGTTTATTAAAAGACAGTTAATATGTAAGATACATTTTGGTACTACAGGGTGTCCAGCTTCAACAAAACATGAGATTTGTTAATTTTTTGTGGGCCTAGAATTTTTCTAGTTTTTGGTACTAATTTGTTATTGGTACACTACCCATAAATAGGCCTTGAATGGAAAATAGTTTTTTTATGTAAAATGGCTGCCCAGATGGGGGGGGGGGGGGG
>BMAV01025371.1:0-62313 GCA_019973955.1 Trichonephila inaurata madagascariensis | reverse complement strand
AAAAAAAAAAAAATGACTGGAAACTTGATGAAACAGATAAGGACAATAGAATTAAACATACTTAAAAAATAAATTTGCTTACATTTTCCATGTGAAATGGCACTGAAAAATATGGGTACCAGGACAAAATAAATAGAATATGTGAGGAATTTCTAAATACCGAAACAAAATTTTTTTTTGAAAAACGAGGGATACATTAAAATTTTTTTTAAAATTATTCTATGCCCAAATAAAAATTTAGCATAAAGGAAGGTAGGAAGCAACAAGTTATTGAAAAATGTGCAAAAATGATGGAATCATTTATTAAAAACAAAACAGCGGCAATGTACAATTTAAAAACTATAAAATAGAACTTTACCTGATAGATTTATTAAGGTAATAGAAATTTACGCCATAAAATTCCACAATAAAAACTTTGACATTCAATTTTCTTTTTATTTTTTAAAATCAATTTTCATGTCTCTATCACATTTCATAAAAGCCAAAAACAGTGAAATCTTAACCAAGATAAACTAAAATGAAATCTAAGCCCATAGAAAAAACAGATCAAAAGAGTGAGAATTTGAATAAACTTCTAATCTATAATAAGTAAATACAGCCTTTTACTCTTTTAAAAACAGATTCTGGTACTCACTAATAATTTCTAAGATATCCATTATTCTGTGAAAAAAAAATCGTAAAATAGAACATGAATACTGTAATAACAGTAATCATGTCAGAAATGGTTAATTTTTTTAAGAAAATCAAATTAATTACTTAAAATTAATAGGGTTTTCACAATAAAAATGAATCATTAAAAAATGAAAATGAAAAAATGGATCATTAAAAATGGGTGCTAATTTGATATCGGGGGTAGTAGCGCCAAGCTGGGCGATAATATTACAATATGGTTACCTTAATATTTTTATCGTCTGTCGATGTGGTTGCTATGGGGATAACGTATATTAGAAATAACTTTTAATCGTTTTTTCCCCGCTGTAACTCTTTAATTTCAGACGATTTCTTTAAGAATTTAACTTAAGTGTCATATTGTTTGCGTCTTCTGTTTAATTCTGGGCTATTTTTGAATATTAATATTTCTAAAATGAATGAGCACTAGAATATTTATTTCTTAAAAGAATAAGTGTTGTGCTTTTAATTATCGCTATAAATCGTTTATTTTCGTTTTAAAAATGTTTTTTTTTTACGTTCTTTGTTCTATGAAATTCGTTGAAGGAACTTACAGTGCAAGTTTCATATTGCAAGCTTTCACTACTTTGTAATTGATATTCTAGGAACTAATTTGATAATGGAAGTAATTGCGCCTAGCAGGGTTTGCTGTAGCTGGACTGGAATCCAATATGGCGGAGTCCGCTTAGGCATCGGGATGGAAATAATTTGAATTGCATGATTTCCGACAATTTTAGATGTAACCAAAGAATAATGTTGATGAAAATCGTGAAAATAGGTAGTGAAATAGTGTACTTACCTTTTATGGATGTTGACGAAAGCATGGGATATGATGAGTACCAGGATTTTTTTTTTTTTTTTTTTGCAAAAGGAAAGGAATATGAGGACTATAATAATTACGAAAGGTAATTGATTGAAGTGTGAAAAATGCATTTTTTGAACTGGTTGTAATAACGAAAAGGAAGTTTTAAAAATTTACAAAAAGAAAAGGTGCAACGCAAGTGGTTGAAAACGTTACAAAAGTATTATGAATTTGATTCCTCGACTCCCCCTCCTGAAACGATTCTCCATTCAGCCCAATTAATATTTCGAACAAGGTCAAGAGATTTAATGAATGGGTCCTCTTTCAGAGTGAAACAAATTTTCCTGAACATATACCAGGCGATATATCCTTCAAATCTTCCTTTTCGATTATATTCAGGCAAGGAAGCTTTGAAGTGGCACCAGTAACCGATGAGTATTAGTATGAGCCCGGTCCGTAATCAGATTCGAGCAAATGGTTAACTGTAAGGTGATGATAGCCTCTTTTGGGTCAACCTTTCAGTAAGATATCCAGCAGTCCGATATAACAGTTGTTCCTGGTTTGATCCATGATTCAATAAGGCGAGAAATGTTTCTGCCATCCTGTCGTGAACTGCAACCAGGAAGCAGCGTCCGCTCGCTCTACACAGCAAAACTCACTGTCCTCCAGAAATGACCCTTATTATATTTTCTTTTCCCAATTTACTCGTGCATTTCAACTGTTTTACCCCCCAAGCTTCTCTATGTTACTGACAATATGTTCTATTAACACATCGGACATAGCTGTGCCAATTGGCAACAGCTCGAATAAATTCAAGCTCCTATGAATTTGAGCAAAGCGAGGAATGTTGGAAGAATTCATAAATTAAAAGGAAAATGGTTGAAATACATGCAATTTGCTTCCTGAAAAAAAAAAAGAATTGAGATTTCTTACTGCAGCTCGCGCAATTTCCTGTAGCAAGATCCGTATCGTCTAATTTTTCGATGTGTCGAGCAACCTTCACGTGCGCACATTTCTCGCATTGGACGCGTGTAGATCATTGTGAAATTTTGGAAAGGCGAGAAAAAGATAATCATTATTTTTTAAAAATAAAGTTGACCAAAAGTGTGAATTGGGTACACCTTTAGGACCAAAGAAATTAAAAGAAGAGCCATGATATGTCCTGGAAAAAAAATCCTGGTACTCACAAATTACTGTGTAAATGTCCATTTTCTGGAGAAAAACAAAAACAGAACAAAGCAAAGCAGCAAGTGACTGAAAATGATAGCATTTTCGAAGAATTCGAATTAAAAACGTCTGAAATGCAAATTTTGACCGCACAATAAAAATAAACCAAGAATGTGAAGTATTTAGAATTAAAATAGTTTGAAATTAACAGGATTAGCGTGTGCAAAAAAAAAAAAAAACCCCAATTAGAATGAACTACAAGAAACGTTATCTCCATGGCAACCGCATCACCAAACGAAAGAAATTTCAAGGCAACCATATTGCAATTTTATCGCCCATGTTGGCGAACATTAACAACCACTTGACGTTACTTTCCCTCCCCGTTATCAAATTAGCAAGTTTAGTTATTTATTTATAATTATATATATATAATATTGTTATTTATTTATAATTATTATTATTTAATTATAATTTTATTATCTTATTTATTTATAACTATTTCTGTTTATTTATAGCTATTCTTATGTTTATTTATAGTTATGTATTACGCATTTTTATTTTTTTACAATTCGACGCTTATTCTTTTTAATAATTACTATTTAATTATATTATATGATTATTATTTCTAATAACCGTTACAAAATCGTACTATATGAATATTATATATACTTACGATAAAAAAAAATATTTTCAGATTATTATATGCTGCTTATAATACTATCATAAGAACATGTTACTTTTTATTACATAACATTATTATTCATTATTTATTGATTGATCTAGGTTATTATCAATCTCTTCCTATATCCTTTATTTGAAATACATTTCAATGTATTTCAAAACAATTCTTTTAAATTTTTGTGTATCATTATAAATTACCGCTAGGCCGCCATATTGGATTTCATTCCAGCAACAAGAAGCGCTGCTTGGCGTGATTCTTATCACGCAAAGCAGCACTTGGCGCAATTACCCCCATTATTAAATTAGTTCCAAATTTTGTAGGGAACACATCATCATAAATGTCAGAAAAAGCAGCATTTTTTGAAGGTAAGTGAAATTATTTCCATTTTCAATTCCATAATTTTTGCAGCGATTTTCAGTTTCAAAACATTAAAATGCCATTTTTTACTTATTTTCCTTCCGTCATCTTAAATTTCGCACTCCGGCGTTGCGTGTTGTGATAGGGTTGCTACTCCAAAACACAACATGTAGAAACGCGCCAAATTGGCAATTTTTCAAAATTTGGCGGAGAGGCGGCCGATTCGACAATTACACCGAACAGTTCAATCTTAATTGTTTTGATTCATATGGTTATAAAATTTACAATTTTTTGCTCTTTTGGACATGTCATATTTTTCTTAGTTTCGGCGTATTTATCAATTTGGCGAGATAACACTTGGCGCGAGAGGCGGCCGATTCGACAAATCAACCAAACCAATTTGAAAGTAAAACATCATTTTCCCAATTTATGTCTTAAGTTCACATTCAATGACTAATGATCATTCTGTTATTTTTGGGGTGTAATAAACTATTTCAAGGAATATAGGAGAATTAGTTAAAGAAAATAAGTAACATTGTAAGTAATAACAGTAATAATAAGTAATAACAGTTCTTAAAAAATAAGTAACATTGATCCGCACAAAAACTTGCATGGAAATCTATTTATATTATACTCTGAACACAGATTTTAACTAAAATGCAGCTCAAGAAAGAAATTTAAAATTTACTTACTTCTTTTCACCAGGTCTTTGCTTGCGTTCTCGATCTGTTGTACTATTAGTATTTACCACCGGCGCCATTGATTTTTATTAACCACTTTTCAATTATAAAATCACTAATCTTCAACAGATAAAATAGATAGTGAATACTAAAATATTCAATGTGATCATCAAAGAGAGATAGCTAAGCCAATCTTTGAAGAAGTAAAGTCTTATATTCACGAAACTTCATCCACAAAACAAAACAATATTGGTTTTGTATAATACGTACACTGAATCTGGAATTGCGAATCTTATAAGTTAATCCGAGTCCAATAATAAGTTTAAAAGTGCATCAGTTAACAGCAGCAAAATGGAAGAGTAAAACTAGTTTTAATAGATGGCAACAAATACAGGGAAAATATTTTTTTACTTGGGATATATTTAGCTGTTCATAAATACTACTTTCTAAATAATTCTTTAAAAAAAAAGAAAAGAATTGTTGTATGATCATAATAGTTATTGTTGACAATACAGCCAAATATTCTGATGTGGGTTGAATATACTAACTATATCAGAAAATAATGTTCTTTTAGTGTTAATTACTTGGCTTAACTAAAATCAGTGGCGCAACGGCCCATGAGGGCCAAGGCCTACTGCGCTCATCTCAGTACACGTGATCATTGAGAGCTGAGGTGCATGAACAGACGTTTTGGTCAGGTGGTCAGACTGAAGTGAAACTCCCATCGCTTAGTCCCCAAGCAAGCTTGACACTCACAGGGGCGACTCTAGGGCCGGACAAATCGGACCCCTGCCCGGGCCAGCAATTTTTAAGGGCGGCATTTGGATCGAATTTGAAAAATACTTTTTTTTATGTTACAAAAATTTTTACGTACTTTCTAAATATTATTGTGTATGAATTTGGTATTTCATTAAACGTATCTTATTTCCTTATTTTGTGCTTTATATATTTAATATCAGTTTCCTTTTATGTTGAAACCTGAAATTTTCGAGGCGGGAGTATATGTTAAAAGATGGAATATATAGTGTTACGAATTTTGTGTAAATAGTGTCAATACTCTGTTTTTTTGAGTGTTTAATGCATTTAGATTACTCTATGTTATATTTATTTCATGTTAAAAATGTGCTACTCACAAGCAATGCCGCCCCTTACGTTATAATGGCGATTCAATGAGAACTTGGCGAAATATTGGTGGTAGAGCCAACTTGGCATCATTTTTGGCGACCCAGTTGGCGGCCAATTTGGCGTCATTATGACCATGTTGGCGAGTTCGGAACCCTCTGGAATCTTCTAGAAAGTAGTAGATCTCTTCCACCAGTGTCACGTTCAATGACACGAGCTTGCTTGCGGCTTCTGAAGTTTCTGTCGTGTTCAGATGCGCTGCCTGAACGGCGAGGAGTCTGGATTAACCTTTGAGGACTGCCGGCCGATATATCGGCCAACAGGAACAGACCCTTAAAGACGGCTCTGGCCGATGTATCGGCCACGCAATGCTTTCCCTTTAACAGCTTTCGAAACAGCATGAGGCCTATTACAGCTTTGGAACATCGTTTGCTTGACCGGTTTCTTTTGTATTTAAAAAGGGAGGGGGATACAGTTCTTTTCACCTTATCTGAAAATCCCTTTCTTCCTTTATGCTTAAATTCTCACTAGCGGAGAGTGCATAGTTATTTTTGCAAGCGATTTTTACTCTCTCGATTACTTAATCATTTCATTTTAAATTAATTTGATTCTTTTTAAAAATTCAAAAATGAGTTTTAACTTTAACTGGCATTTTTAAAATGATTTTTATTTTATTTTTTCATACTAAAAGAATGTCATTACGTATTTTCTCTTAATGCATATTTACAAATACAAGCATAGCTCTCTATGCATCTGCCAAATTTAAAAAATACTACTGTGTTCTACATTTTTATTAATTTTTATACCTGTAAAAACAACTTAAAAATATATTTTTGTGGAGAACTTTAAGCAATTCTGTATCCAATTTTGATGAATATTTATATTATTACACAAGGTATTGCTGTACAAGAACTTATTTTACTGTTATTCATGTTATGCTTAATTAAGAAGTTTTTTAAAATTTTAATTTTAATCGAAACATAAAAAGTTTTTCCCTATTTTTAATCGCGTATAAAACAACAAAAACGAAAAGAAGAAAAGATATTTGCAACAACAAGAAAATTACAGAAATATTCGTTATGACTTAAAAATTATTCGTTTTAGTTCTTCAACTTATTTATAAAATGCAAGAAACTAACTTCGACATTTTTTTTGACAATTGATGTATAAAAGTTGAGTCTGCGAAACAGAAACTATTAATTCTGATATTTTTTCTTCAAATTTGTAGAAAACGTATATTACGAGTTCTTCAGCATAAAAATGCCTGATTTATACAAAAGCCTTAAAAGCAAAATGAAATCCTTGCTTTTGTTATATATTATATCACCTTTGAAAAGTTCTACAGTGTTAGATTTCCTGATTAAAAATAAAGTAAGTTTCCTTTTATAATATATATATAATAATTACAAAAAGTTTGCAAAATGCTCTAAAATCTATCTGAAAATAGATATAATCGTGAACGTAGTCTAATAGATAGTTATATTGAAGTAAAAATGTTCTCTTTTTTTTTTTTCGCCCAGTTATTCGTAAGTCACACTTTTTACGTATGATAGTATAAATAAAGGAGTGTTCGGGTGCGCTCTAAGGCTATTGAACGTTTGAAACTCTGACTACAGAATCAGATGGTTCTTGTAAATGGCGTACTTGCGGTTGTAATATATTTTACATCGACAAAGAATGTTTGTCCCTCTTGATTGTTGATGCTTCTGGCCATTATTGATTATCATATTCTTTTGGTGTAATAAAACCCATTACCAATATCTGTCTTCTTGTAAATCTTCCAAGGTTGCTTTCTGCAGCCGGAAAACTATCTTTTGTTCTTGTTGCCGTGTAATAAATCTTTAGAGAGTGCATTTCCTCTTTCGAATGAAAATTGTCGCAATATATAGGATAAATAGAAACTATTCCTACCAAGCCCTTCTTCAAGAAAGCCCTGTTCTACTCTTTGCGAACGTTATCGGTGAGAATGAAAATAATCTTTCCGGGAATTGATACTGTGTTAGATTTTTGAGAGATAAGGTAAAATGCACCCATTCACTTAGCGGCGGGGCGTCTTTTCGTTTTGAAGAAAGTCAAAGAAAAATTATTGTCAAGCTATCTGTAACCCGACCGTGGAGTCTGTGCGTTAAGAAGGGTGTTTTGTGTAATTGTTTTGAAGTTTAATCGAAAAGAGTTGGTTTCGTAGGAATGTATTGCTCCCTATCTTATGCACACAAAATCACACACCAAAAGTCAGATCATTATCGTACAAAAATCAGAGCAGTAATCTTAGAATTTAAGCAATATTATGCAATTCTTTTGAAATTTAAACAAGGATTATTCAAAAACTAAGTGATATCATTTTTGTACAAAAGGTGAAAATTAAAAATCCCAATATGTTGTCCCTACCGCAAAAACCAATTAAGTATAAATAAGAATAATATAATCCTTTTTGTATAAACAAGTTTACTGAGATGCACAGTTCCTCACAGCAACTTGTTTAAATATGTTTGTAGGCATAATATTTGTCTTGATATCAGCTTATATTCTTGCGTTTTACTATCAAATAAACTAAAAATTCAAAGTATTTTCTCTTTTTTACCAATGAAAACAATTTATTAATGATGGAAAAAATATAATTTTAAATTTTTAATGTGTATTTAAAGAATTTATTTTTAGGAACACGAGGTAAATTGATAAATTATTAATATTTCATTTACGAGTTCTCATTAGGGTCAAAGTAATAAGACGGACCTCGTAATTTAAATGACGATCAAGTAACGAGAACGATAGCCAAAAAGTAGAGCCCCACTTCTTACTTCCACACCACCATAACAATGTAAGGAATTTGATTTATGCGTATCAGCTCTGCTATGCAATGGAACCCTTAATCGTGACCATTTTTTAATAAAAACTAGACTACTTAGAGACCAGCAATGTCGCACTATTCAACAAGGGCCAACACTTATAGGCTAGATATTCACATTTTATAGCATACTCCGAAACACCTAACTGCTATTCATCGAATTTATTTGCCACAGTAAATGTTTTATTATAAATTTTCGCATATATAAAAGAATTAGATCAAAGTAAAATAAGATTTTAAGTTTTGAAAAAATGCTTCGTTAATAAAATGTAGATTTAATCTTAGATTCGTTGAGTACTATGAATTTAATATATCACAATATGGAAAAAATAAAAAAAATGACAATTATACATCAAATCTATCATTCCTTTATGGAAAGATATATATGAAAATTTTAAGAGTATTTAAATTTTTTAAGATTTTTCTGGCATGTTCTTAAAAAAAGAATGGAAAAATTAAAAAAATGACAATTATACATCAAATCTATCATTCCTTTATGGAAGATATATATGAAAAACTCTAAGAGGTTTTTAAATTTTAAGATTTTTCTGGTATGTTCTAAAAAGAAAAACAATTATAAATTGAGTAACAATGAAGTTTCCAAAAAAAAAGATTTATGACAATACGTTTATTGACATGCAGATGCTGTGAATACTTGTAAGAGCTTTTAAACTTACTTCATTATCCAATTGAGAAAGTCTGAATTTTACATTATGTTCATAAAGAGACATGAAACAGCAATTGTGCTTTTAATTTTTATTTGTATTTTTTAATTATAATTATGTGAAATTTATGAAGAATCATGTATTATTTACTTCTATTTCTTAATTAGACTATTTTAGTTTTAACACCGTGGTGTGTACCAAATTTTCAATATTTAAATGAATTAAAAATAAATTCAAAACATTTTATAACTATTTTAATAAATTTATTTGAAATCAAAATTTAAATAAATTTTTCTTAAATAAAATCAATTAAATTTTGGATTAGTTTGTTGTTCTTTTCTGCAATTATTATAAGCGTTTAATTTTTTTATGAAATACTTTACATTATCACCACTATTTGTGCTATTTTTCTCTATGCCTTAATAATATCGAAGAGGAAAATCTAGGTGAAAAGCAGCTTAAACTGTAAGGTAATACTTTTTTTTTTAAAAAAAATGATATAAATAAATTTTTTGAACTGAAAACATAGTAAATGGTTTCTCCAAGGAAAACATGTTTCCCCAAGAAAGGGAGACTATCGGTGTTTAGGGACTTCTGGCTGCGAACATCCCCACTATTCAGCGGATATCACCGGAGTACCGCTTTTGTCCGCCATTTGCAGTGCCATCAATCAGCTGCAAAAGGGGGGAAGTAAATCCGCTGGAAGCGCCGTCTTTAAGGGCTTTTTTTCACAAAACCGCCGTCTCCTAAAGGTTAAACCAGCGAATAGTGAGAATTGTTTTGACTAGCGATTAGCTCGGCTGTGCTTGTGAATAATCTTTTACTTACGTGTATTTTTTAAACACTGGTGATTGTGTTTGATTACTGTTGAAAGTGTAAAGACCTTCGGAGATTTACTGTGTGAATATTGCTGCTGAATCCTGTATTTAAGAGATTGGACTTTTGATAATACCCGCATCGTTCTTAAAGAACTGATTTTTGGATTGTTTTTGCATAAAATCCACGAACCCTCGGATCTACGTAACAGTTTGGTGTCAGAAGTGGGGTTTTATGCCAATAACAAGAGCGATGGATGAGCAATTGAAGGCACTGTTGGAAGCCATCAATGCTTTGAAAAACAGCCAAGAAGAGGCTAAAAATGAGTTGAAGGAAGAGACTAGAAGAGGCCAACAAGAAATGCGGAAAGGTCTGGATGATACTAAGAATGAGTTAAAGAAGAGAATGGAGAAAGGCCAAGCAGAGACTAAGCAAGAAATGCAGAGAGGCCTGGAAGACATGCAGAGAAGCCAAGAAGAAACTAAGAATGAGTTAAAGGAGGTCATGCAGAAAGGTCTGGAAAATGTGCAGAAGAGCCAAGAAGAGCTGAAGAATTCTCTAGAAAATAAAATCGACAATGTTGAAGAGAAAGTCAATAGTGTGGAAGAGAAAATAGCTGTAAAAATGGAAGAAAAAATAGCAGTAGTTGAAGAGAAGATAGAGAAGAAAGTAGGGGAAGAAATAGAAAAGATTAAAGAGAAAGTTGAGGAGAGAATTGAAGGAGTGGCTGAAAATTTTAGCCTTATATCACAGCGTATGGAAGATCTAGAGAAGAAACTTTTAGCTGGCGGAAATGAGAACAAAAACAAGAGTGTGTCTGTCTTTCCACAGCCGGTGCTTGCTTCTCCAGTGCCTGTGACTGCCTCACCAGTGTCAGTGAAACTGTCAACCTATGACGGATTATTTCATTACTAAATTAATTATTTGCTAATTAAAAAGTACATCGTCTATTATTTTGGATAAAAATACATTTTAGAGACATTTTTAAGCTAACTATATGCAACGATTGATTGATTCATGAGAATCTGACATCTATTTTTTTTATTTTAGATTCTTATAGAAATGAATTATTATTAAGGTGACCATTTTTTTACAATAAAAAGGAGGACGAAAAATTTAAGAAAAAATGACAACTTGAATATACGAAACGTTTTATTAATTTAAACAAAAGTACGCGAAATACGCTTACATTCTTTTTAATTATTATCTTAAACGAGTATTTTTCCATTGAATGAATTTTTTTGTCAACATATCATTTTCTAATAAATCAGAAAATTCGGGCAAAAAATATGCTTCATATTGAATTTTACGGTAAGCATTATAGCTAAAATATTAACACTCAATTTTGATTTCTTACAAGTAATCACTTCACAAAAATCATTACCAACTGAAAAAAACTCTTTCAACTACAGTATTAGTTCCAGGGCAGCACAATGTAAATTCGACAAGAATAATTACATTTTCATATGGAATGTGTTCATTTTTTAAATGGTTTAAGTAATTTCACCCATCTGTTACCAATTTCTCAGCATGTTGATTTTCCAATTGTTCTAATTTATTAGATTTTAAATATACATTCAGTCTTCTTTTTACTTCAAACAGACGATATTCATCGATATTAATATCAGGCATTTCTTTCGATAAAAACTCAACGTAATTTTCTATATCTGCACAATTCACTTGCGACAAAGTCAAAAAATACCATTGAAAACTGTTATTTCCTGTGATATTTGTTTCAGACCATTCTTCGACATTTTGGAAACATGTTTGATTCATCTCTGAATACAGATTAACAGATCAGTTTTAAAATATTGAAAAGGAGGGCACTTTTCGAGGAAGGACAGAACCTATAAAAGGAGGACTGTCCTCCCCAAAGGAGGACGATTGGTCACCTTACTATTATTAAAAAATGATGAAAGTTTTTTGTTTTACTCTTCGTATCAGAATAATTTTCTTTTTATTGCTTCACATTAATGATTTTTTACCCAATGCAATATTGTTTTTTATAAGTCATACATCGAAATTTGAAGCTATATCTTATCTGTGAGGGGGAGGGGAAAAGGGAACACAATAATTTTACTCTAAAAAAACCCCGTGTTAAGTCGGCTATAGAGAGGAAAAGAAACCCGTCTTAAATCAAAAATATGTGGAATGGAACAAATTTCGAAAAAGGGAAATTCAATGACATAATTTTAGAAATTACTCACATTGTGCGTGTACAAACACACACAGAAATGATGGTGTCATGAGGGAAAGAGAAAGTTCATGCAACGCCGGGCCATGAAGCTAGTAAAGCTTATGTGCTGTGTACAATCTCAGAGGATACTCTGCCATGACTTGAATTCAGAAAACCATCAGAGGTACTTCGGTTCAATGCCGTTGTTATTCACAATCTCCAGACTAGTTAATCTTTTCATAGCCATGCTGGATATTCCCTGGTTTGATAAAAGACTTGTACGAATACTCTTAACGAAGTAGACTGTCCTAAATGATGACTTCTAATTATGTCTTCAGTCAGAACAAAAGTCTAAACAACGTAAAATCTCCCACTTCTAATGAAGCAAGATACTTCAATGACTCAAACAACATTTACGTCACACCTAATAACTAACTAAAATTAGATGGTCGCGGGCGCCGGCGCCGCGGGGCGCCTATCCCAGAAGGAAGGGAAGAAAAAGAAAAACCATATGTCGGAAGGATGTAAAATACCAAAATCTCACCCGGATGGTGAGGGATGAACGTGCCCGCGAGCACAACGTCCTAACGAAGCAGAACGCCGGTGGGGCGGAGGGGGAGAAGCGCAGGAAGGAAAACGGGACGGCCAGAGGCAGTAAATCAAGAAGGTGACAGTTCACCAAATGAACCCAAAAGGAATGATGCGTTGTAACGAGACTGCTTATGTTGTTAAGAGTGTGAAAAGAGTGGAATTGTCGTGTTATGGAGGGCGAAGCGGGTTTCTCCACTTCGTTGAAGAGTATGCATATTTAAATTTAGGATGAGGATAAGTAAACAGTCTCATCTAATACGTGTACTATAAATATAAGTGAAAATATTTTTAAAAAGTAGTAATTTTAAAGATAAAGTTTTATTTCGAAATAAAATGTTCATTTAGTCCAGCACAAACAGATGTATTTCAGTAATAATTCATTTCCCAAAGACGGTATTTCTGAGGCATCGTAATATTTATTTTATGAATTATTAAAATGAGCAAACAGAAGAAGAAGCTTATCAACAGCAGAAATATCGAAAAAAAAACATAGAATAATCTATATACAGAAATATCAAAGTAACCTCATTCCTTTTTCAGAATATCTAAGCTATGAACAAAAAAATATAATTCTTTGATACATGTTATAGATACGGTTCTCTTTATGAAAACTGTGAACTCAATATAATTTATAATTATAAAAGTGAGAGAGAATTAAATTTTCTTTTTGGTCCATAAATTAGGTATTTCAAACAATAAACAAAGTCTTTTTGATTCGAAATGACAAAAAGATAAATATTTTTATTGGAGTCAATCTGTTATAGAATATAAATTTAGTAAATGAAATAAAAATTTAAAAATCAATGAAATGAAACACTGCCGCAAGGGTCGCAGTAATCGATAACAAAGAAATATTTTCAATCCAGCATTGATGCGATGTCTTTTTCAATCTATGGTTTATTTTCCTAATTTAAAAATGCTCTGTGATATGCATGCAGTAACCGCAAAAATGCAGACTTCCTCATATCTATCTTAATACATTTCAGATTATAATAATTATTTTTTATTATATGTGTGTTTTTCGGACTGAAGTTTTGTAATTATAATGTAGGTCTCGATTCCTTCTCCATTATAAATCAGAATTTAAAACGGTATATAATAACAAAGCATTGAAATTCTTTAAAACTTTACAATCTAATTTTAAAGTGTAGTGTATATTTTATGCGTAATGTAAAAATCATATTTCCTGACTCATGAAGAAAAACATGATTTGGCTCATATATGTCGCTAAATCGGAGCAAGAATTCCGATTAATTTTGAAAAAAATATTCCAGAGAAGTATTGGAGACGACTTCATATTTTATCAAGATAAGAGTCCAAACACACTGCTCTTAATGTATGTCTCTGATGTGTAACTGGTGGCCGCGGTAGTTTAGTGGTCAAGGTAACAGACTCATGGCCAGCGCGTCTTGACTTGTAGGGGAGCGCTGCACGTAAAATCTGATCAGAGCTCAAACGTCCTCCCGTTGGTGTGGTAGTTAGGAGAGAGGGGTGCTAGTTTAGGTGTCGTCCTTGTCACTTGACCGAGGTTCAAAATTAAGAGGTCCGTTGCCAAAAGTCCTTGAGTAGCTGAACACTGCGACGTTAATATTCACTCAAACACTGGTGCGTCCCCACGTTTTGAAAACACCACCTCAGTCACAACTGACTTAAATACTATAGAGAAGCGATACTCAACCTGCGAGCCACAAGTGGACCGGAATGGTCCATTGCACTAATAAATTCAATTATTTAAGAAAAATGTGTTAAAAATTTTCTGAGAAATTCTGTCAGTCAAGCAATCCCATATATTAATTTTGCTATTGATGTGGTACTGCTAGGAATTACACACACAGGATAACTTTTGTTCTTTTTGTAAATGTAACAGTTAATGTTAAGAAATAACATTGAATAGCGACCATTTTATGGGGGAAACTAATTTTTAATTAACCTAAAGCAGTCATGGTGAACCTATGACCCATACAAGCTTTTTAACTAGCCACTATTAGTCTAAGAGCTATCAACGTTTTCGAGAAAGAATTTTAGAAAAGCTGTTTTTTTAATATTTCTTTCTTTATGTCCTTTCGAACATCGAGTGGGCTATCTGGCTGCCGGTAAACGTTGCGTTTATTACTGCGCATCATTCCTTTACATGTAAAAATGTTGATTTTTAAATAATTTTAGAAAGAAATTTTTCGTTTTCACTATATAAATTTAAAAGGTTATTAACAACATATATTTATTAATGCCAGACATTTTTGTTGTTGAAAATAATGTGCCAGATGCTATTTTGTATTAAAAAAAATCATTAATTTCAAACCATTTTAGAATGCTCCTGTAATTTTAATTATTATTTTATTTATACATAAATAAGTACAAATTTAATGGCCAGACATTAATTCGGTTGTTTACTTAACAGCCAGGCTGATTTCACAGGTATTATACAGCGGTATTATGCCTGTCGTTAGAGAGAGACAGTGGCAAAGTAGGTAGGCGGAAGAGTGACCGATGCGTTGCTTCCTTTTTGGAATTCATACAACATACAGTGTCGTAAATACACTTTATCTACTGACATTTTTTCACTTTAAATATCATAAGTAAACGATGAACGGTATACAGGAGTTAAAAAAACAAAACAAATCCGAATGTCTGACTAGCCAGATGTTTTTTGTTTTTTTTTTACTTACAAGAAAAATCATCTGCCTATTTAAAATACGACAGAACTTTCCCTCCAACCCGATAGTTTAACTATTTTACGTACTAATC
Organism: Trichonephila inaurata madagascariensis; assembly: GCA_019973955.1. Classification (NCBI taxonomy): domain Eukaryota; kingdom Metazoa; phylum Arthropoda; class Arachnida; order Araneae; family Nephilidae; genus Trichonephila; species Trichonephila inaurata. The sequence continues at coordinate 46,996 of BMAV01025371.1, read as the reverse complement.
GATCATTGGCTGCTGGAGAAAGCGATAAGACATGTTAGCTGCGCATGATGACGTCAGTCCCAAGTCATATGTTTACGTTTGTCGTTTTTCATCGTTTTGAGTAAAATATTAATATCATAATGGCTAATAAAATGAAATGTACTTTTTGCAATGGCAAAAATTAAAAATTAATAGCTTTTGTAGAAGAAAAATTTAAAGAAATTTTAAGTGTACGTGTTAATTTTAACTTAAAATATAACAACATTAGCTTTCCGGAGGAAATAATTACTACCGATGTGGATATCACAGACAATGTTACAGTTCTTTTACAGCCTTAATGGCTAAATATCGTAATATAAGTGACAATAATTCTATTTCATTAACAAATCTTCCTTTTCCATCTAGTTCTACGCCTTTATTGCCAAATTCTCTAGTAGGTGTGAGTGAAGCAGTCGTATTTGATTATGGGAGCTCGAGTTTAGCAGAAGACATTCCTAGCACATCAAATTCTACTGCGTTGTCAAAAAATACTCCAATTGATGTGAGTGAGAGTGAAGATCGTGAATTAAGAAACACAAGTTTTGATAACAAAAGAATTTGCTTTTTCTGTGGAAGAGATCGAAAGCAAATTAAAGGTAAACAACAAAGTTTACATTCTTCCAATGAAGCCAAAGTGTATGACAAAATAACAGAATTGGTTACAAAATTCGAAATTCTAGAATTATTACAAACAATCTAATCAAGACAACACATAACAAACAATCTAATCTAATCAAGAATTATTACAATAATCTAAAAACCTCAAAGGCTCCAATTTTTTATCACCATTCGTGTGAAGTGGATATTTCAATGACTATTGAAAATAACTGTTAATACTTTACGCACCCTGGGTATAGTGTACGATATTCATATATGATATTTTTGATAAAATTGTGTCAGTAATTGAAGAAGATGTAGTTAAAAAAAAGAAATTATTTGTGATTAACTTCCCTTTGTGACATGTATAATAACGAATTACAAGAAGAGTTAATACATCAACCTGAAGCAGATATAAGTTTAATGACAAATCATCAACTTGAAGAAAAAATAGTAAAACAATTCAAGCAAATCAAGATTGTAATAAAAAAGAAAAGAAAAATTATTATGCATAAAAAAATAGTAACTTATTGGAACAAGATCTAAAAACACTTGAAGAGAATGATCTAATTGATAAAGTTAAGCTTCTATTCTGGTAAAGTACTATATTGTAATGATAAACATTACTCAAGTTGTAAATGAAGATGGAAGATTTAATTAATGGTGAGTATACTATTTCAGAAAAACTAGATCGCTTTTTCAAAGCATTAAGTGGAGGTAAAGATATTGAGATGGAGTTAATTGTCATAGGTTAAGCGATTCATTGTCTTCTGATGCTATTTATTATGTAAGTAATGGTACTGTTAAGCCATCAAAGCACATAACACTGGGTATGACCGTGAAAAGTCTTACAAGTAGTAGAAAAATGATTAATAATTTAAATCGACTTGGACATTGTTGTAACTACAATACGCTGGAAGAACTAGAAACTAAAGCTACGATCTCATCTGTAAACCGTTCTCAAATTTGCTTTCCTGACATCCTTCAAAGTCTGTCATTAAGCACAGGTGTAGCATTCGATAATTTTGATAGATACGTCGATACTTTAACTGGAAAGGACACTTTACAGGACACTGTAGGAATCATTTCCTAAAATGTAAGTGATGATTACGATATTAAATTAAATTCAACTAGTATAAGTGGAAATCTTGACATACCGCTATCACCAACAAAAAGAAGACGGACTTTTAACGAGGAAATTCCAGAACTACCGTCGTTTAATCATCGATTGCAAATGTTAGAAAATTTAACATCAATTGAGAACGAACCAACTCTGCCCGCAAATTTAACTTTGATAGAAACAATAGATCTTTTATATTTACTTTCACACTTCTTACATGTGCCAAATACCCCAATGTGTGGACAGGTTTTATAATTCTAAAATCATTAAAGATACTAGTCCCAAAACAAAAGTATGTCTTATCTTTACACCTATTACTTTTCACCGACAAATGTAGTGGTAGCAACAGCAATGGAAGAGGCCCAAGTTGTTGGAAAGGAATGTAATCAAACATACGTGCAAGTTACTTATGACCTGGCAATAGCTAAAATAGCATATAAAATCCAATCAACGTCAAAGCCACAATTCAATAATTTTTTCATCCATCTTGGTTCATTCTATTTAATGATGGCTTTCTTCAAAGCCATAACAGTTTTTATAAATGAGTGTGGTCTATCTCATATGATGTTTGAGAGTAATACTATTGCTTCTCTAACTCAGTGAATGGTTTAGTTGAAGGTAAACATTTTAATCGTAGCAAACGTCTGAATCCGTTGATGGCTCTTGTCTTGCAAATGCTACATTTGGATCATTTTTTGAAGATGGACAATATTGAATACAATTTCCTGAAGGAACAAGTTATCGACGATCTCTCTCTCTCTCCTTCATTATCAAGAAGTTATATATTCTCATTCATCTAGGCCAATAGAATTACCTAATAATGTATTATCGAGAGTATTATCTGCATATCAAAAATTTGTAGAAGAAACAAGACAAGGTGAGCATGGTAAGACATCTAAATTCTATTTGATTTACACATCCAGCTTGTAAACTATTATATTCCCCTGGGCCGGGCAGCTATACGCATGGGAGATTTCCTGTAATGTTCAAATATGTTATTCCAAAATAACCAATTTATTTTTTTGCAGTAAATCCAATCCGAATTAGGCTCGATGGTGTGTTAAATTATTTAGACAATTTGGAATAAAGTAGATGAAACACATCCTGACTAAAAATAATTTCATGAATGGATGCTTTGGAATAAAAATCTACAAACCGGAGATACAATGATCTTCTGGTACACTGGAGCAGACTATCAATGCCGAAGCGGCTAGACGTCTAAGTGACATTGCACATTTTACTAATTCCATAGCTGCCCGTCAACTCTGGACCAAAAGTCACAGTATTAGAGCTGCAATAATCTCTCACGTTCTTGATGTTTGTGGATTGAAGCAATTACAAGACGTGTCTGCGGATTTGCAACCAAATAGAATCAAAATTTACGGCAAACAAATCGCTGATTTAATTGAATTTTTTTAAAAGAATATTAATTCATTTGATGAAAAAGTTTAGACAAAGATAGTTTATATAATATTGCAACTGCCAAGCCTGTACCTGAAAATGTAGCGAACGTTTTGCTGAACACTGAGAAAAATGGTGAAGATTTACGAAAACAGTTTATTACTGAATGTGCTGAAGATCAGGATAGATTTATAAACCAATAAACAAAATCGCGTTTAATTTTGCTGAGTTCAAAATAACTCTTGGTAACAAAGTTATTGAGCTAAGAATGCAACGAGATCTGTTTGGTCGACTCTTGGGTATATGACCAACAAAGTCAACATTGAAAAAGTACTGGGATTTCCACTAACGCCGATACCAACATCGATGTGTCATGCAGACAGTAGTATTTGTAAAACAGATAAGGTTTCGAGAGAAAAGTTAGCAAGGTCAATCAGCAATCCTTATTTTCTGATATTAGCATTTTAGACGGTTTCTTTATGTCACACATCATGAAAGAAGTACCACAAACTTTCGATGGCATATCAAAAAAAATTCCTTAAAAGGATTTCACAGTTTAAATCACCTTGCTTTGATATTGTCTTTGATCAGAATTTCACACTTTCTATAAAAGATTGTGAGCGTTTACGTCGCAAAGAAACAACCAGTACAGTTTCCATCGGACCTAACCAAATTCGGCATCATAATTTTGCTGGTAAACTAAAAATTACTCAGTTCAAGGAAGCTATAGTAAAATTTTTTATTGATCATTGGGGTAACGATAACATGTCTCCTTTTATTGGGAATAAAACTATGTATCTAAGCTTCAATAAGTGTTATTCGTATCGCGTTGTAAATAACCAAGTTATTAGAAGTTTTAAAGAATCATTATTGTTGGGTTATTAATTTAATGGACTGTACTAAAAATCACCAATTAAATCTCAATTTTATTAATGCGACTTCCAATATGAAGTCTTTCGAAGGCACTGAAATATGTTTAGAAAGCATTAGAGTTGATACAAAACACATTGCTGCGGCAACCCTAAGCGTTGCCATTATTTGTTTACAATTCTAAAATTTGCCAAGATGTGGCGCCAACATGCCAAAGTTTACATGGGCATTAATAATTATCATGTGAATAACATGAAGAAGCCTGATACTCGAATTATATATCATATTTGCCAGATAAGCGTTGACGCTCAAGGTGTTGTACGCTGCTCAGACTCCGATATTCTGATTATATTTTTTGGCAATTTGGATCATCTGAATGCATCTTTGAAGCTTTGGATCCAATGGGGCGTAGGAAACCATGAACGTCTAATAAGCATCAATGATTTATATCAAGATCTTGGTATTTCTTTATCGAAAGCTCTACCATGTTTCCACGCAATAACAGAGTGCGATTATACCCCAGCATTTTTTCGGAAAGGTAAACTAAGGCCTTCCAAGCTGCTCGAAAAATCTGTCGAGTATGTCAAGAGATTATAACTGATGATGAAGATGAACTTGAACGTACATTTGCCACGTTGGAAAAATTTATATGTCACATGTATGGGGTGCCTAACTCTTCAAATGTTAATGATGTTCGCTTCTATCTATTTTCCAAAACTTATCAATAGGAAAAACTCGATGATAATTTCGAAAAGAAATGTCGAAGTTTCGGTTTATCGAGTTTACTACCATGTAAAGCTGAATTATATCAGCATTTATTGAGAGTGCGGTATGTGACAAAGTTTTGGAGAAATTGTGATACCGCCCCTTTGATGACCGTATCTTTGATTGTCAGCGTGAGCTAGAGGTGTAGGGTTTACGAAAGGAATAGACATTTTAAATTCTTAATATGACTTTATTTAGAATAGAACTTAAATGTCTAACAATTTAGATAAATTTAAATGAGTGAGAATCTAGAATGAGCAAACACATAGTGATAGTTAAACCGAATCACGTAATTTAGACCCCTTTCTCTATGTTATAATTATTTTCCGCCTACTCTTACTTCTAATAATATTACGTCCTAATATCAAATAATCAGTCCTACCTTAATCCAAACTAAGATTCGATCTCTATATGGAAACGTCTGGGTGCGAGTGAAATGGTATGCACCTTGTAGTAATAGCGGGGTTTCCAGGTAACTTTACGATAGGCTGTCAAATCACACTTGAATCTCTTCCAAACATAACATTCCCCAAATTGCCATCTCGCTTACTGAAACTTCTGTTTAAAAAAAGCTATCTTATTTGCATTTCTTGTTCACATTTCGTTTCTTGGGTTTTGGTTGGAAAAGAGTTGCCATTAATCTTGGCCACCAAAGAACCCAGAGGTGGTTATGTTAAAGAAAAGACGCGTGAGCCAGTCACAAAATGCTCATTTAAAAATTCCATCATCTATCGCCGTTAGCTTCCGAGTGGATCATCAATGATGATAAATACGATTTCGTTTGGTTTGCTGGAGAGCAGTTTCCATCATCAGTTGCTGACATTATCATGAAAAGTAAAGTATTATTTATAAAATGATAAATCGAAAGAGTAAATTTTTATTTAGACCATGAGATAACCTAATAATGGTTTTTTGCTCCAGAACCAACACTACTAGAAAACCAAAACACAACGCAAGGTGATGATTATGATGATATTGATAATAATGGGAGCAGTGACGATTATGACGACTATGAAGATGCATCAGTTTTTTGCAACACTATTACGGAATGAAAATACATATTTCATGGAAAAATAGAGAGAGATTCTGACTATCTAAACGTAATATGTATAAATAAAAGTGAGAATTTTGTTATTGTATCAATGACAATTTTTCCTTTATCTTTTATAAAATCATTTTATACAGTTACAATTAAATTTATATGATATTTAAAAAATGATATTTTTCCTTTTGTTAAAAATACTTTAATCAACTATTTATTATTATTTTAATTAGAATTTAAATACTAATTTTTTATTATACTCATCATCGAAGACATAAAAAAGAAAAGTTGTTTCGAATACTTTAAATAGTGTAAAATAATCCTGTCACTCTTCCGCCGACCTACTTTGCCATTGTCTCTCTCTAACGACAGACATAATACCGCGGTATAATACACCAGTAAATCGGCCTGGCTGTTAAGTAAACCACCGAATTAATGTCTGGCAAATTAAATTTGTACTTATTTATGTATAAATAAAATAATATTAAAATTACCGACATTCTAAAATGGTTTGAAATTAATGATCTTTTTTTTATACAAAATAGCATCTGGCCAGTAGCGCACACAGGAATTTTTCAAGGGGATCCGGGGTCGAAAATTCACCATTCTTGTATCATGCTCCTTTTGATTTTGTTGATTTTCGGGAACAAAACACAGTAAAAACTAATTATTGAATAAATAATTAGCATTAATTAATAAAATTAATCATTAAAAACAAATACTTAATTAAATTTTACGTACTATATACTTAGAATTATAATCAATCGGGAAAAAAATCCAGGACTTTGGGGGGGGGGGTCCGGACCCTTGTGTGCGCCACTGCATCTGGCACATTATTTTCAACAAGAAAAATGTCTGGCATTAATAAATTTATGTTGTTAATAACTTTTTGAATTTATAGTGAAAAAGAAAAATTTCTTTCTAAAATTATTTAAAAATCAATATTTTTACATGTAAATTTGTGATGCGCATTAACCAGCGATCACTCAGCAACAAGAAAATCCTCCCAGGATTCTAAAAAGAATGCGCATAACCACGATTTTTTCTGTAGCTGCACATTTTAGGTCATTGAACCTTCAGGCCTGATGCAATCCATCTTTCTCGAACGATTGGATTGTAATGTCCTTCAAAATTTATCTGAGGAGCTGAGAACTCCCGCGAGAAGTTGAGCATATGTATACAGTCTGCTCTGAATGTTTGGAAAATGATTAAAATATTATTTTTCTACTTTCTACTATCATTATCTCACTAATTATAAAATACATTTATTACTGGTATATACGTTTTACTGGTTTATGAAAAAATATAAAATTATGTGTTTTAAAATGAAAATTTTGTATGTTTAGGTTAAATTAATGTTAGTCTCATTTGTATGCAACAAATTTAATAATTTCATTTGTATAATACAAAAAAACATCTTGTACTTTATAAATACGTATCATAATGACTTAATTTTATTTTCATAATTAAATACACGTGTTAAAAGTTTGGGGTGTTCTCTACACCCCGCGAGTAACGACGTTAGCAAAATCAAGCGCGAGTGACCGCGGGTTAATAAACGCAACGTTTACCGGCAGCCAGATTGCCCGCACGTTCGAAAGGGCGTAGAGCAGCGTTTCTCAAACTTTGGGGCACGCCCCCCTTTGGGGGCGGGATAACTCTACGAGGGGGGCGCGAGCATATTGAAACGTCGAAAACATAAGATTATTTAAAAAATTAATTTACTGAAAGTAAACAAACAAAATACTTTCTGATATAATAAAATGTAACATAAATATTTGCACTGATATAATATACGCGTATAAATGTATCAGTACTGTACAATGTATTTTTATTTTTAATTTAACAATACTAAGAACAAATTTGATAATTATCAGTGACCCCATGGGTTTGTATTAACACTTATCGTGATAATTTTTTTTAGTGGTTTATAATTAATTCCTTAACTGCCGATTAAAAGTTACGCGATTCGCTCACCAATGCCACCGTTTTCCATGTAGACGAGCATATTTTGATGTTTTTTTTTTTTTAGGGAGAGGAGAAAAGGAATGAATAAACAAATCCTCTGAAATAAGTAAATCCCTCGCAAATACTGTCAAGGTCCTTTTATTGCATTCCAAAGCCTTCGGAATAATTTTATGGAAGCACTATTCAGAAAAGATCATACTTCGGAAAAACGTATATATACATCCAGAAAATTAATACTTTGACAGAGTCAGACGTTTATATACGTCGGTGACACATAAGAGGTTAAAGTCGTATTGTAACTTTAGTATCAAAGTATAGTATTATTGAATTCTATACATTGTTATTGTATGGAGGGGGCGTAATGAAAATGATGATTGAATAGTGGGTCACGTATATTGAAAGTTTGAGAAGCACTGGCGTAGAGAAAGAAATGTTAAAAGAATCAGCTTTTCTAAAATTCTTGTTTTTCTGACGTTTAACTCTCCTTGATCATTTGGCGAAAGTAGTACACTCCCTTATTGCAACCCTAAAAAATCTAACAATCCGCAGTCTAATCCTCTCTTCACTTCCCGTTCCCAACGATGTAAAGCAGCGTCGCGTTCTTTTCCCTTCTCTTCACCCCTTGCATTTTCCTGCTTTCTTGCGGTTGAAATTCGAAAGAGCTGAAGCACGTGGGAGAATTGCAGGGAGTGAGTTCATAGAGGGTGGTTACACGGTAAGTGGTGCATGCTTTTCTTTTAATGTTCTGTTCTTATGTGTTATATGTCTTTAATATTAATTGCTGTATAATAAGCACGAAGAACTTTATTTCAATATTGTTATAAAGCTGAATAAAAATTCTTCTCAAAAATCTTTTTTGGTATAATACTCAACATATATGTCCATATAGCTCCATCATATATAAACATATTCTTCCTGTGCCTTAAATTTTTTTTTTTAATTAACAATTAAATTCTCTCTCTCTCTCTTTTATTATTGTTTTATATCTTCCCCTTCTTGTCACAGATAAGATATAGCTTTAAATTTCGATGTATGACTTATAAAAAAAAAAACATTGCTTTAGAATTAAAAAAATTATTAATGTGTGTGAAGCAATTAAAAGAAAACGATTCTGATGCTAAGAGTAAAACAAAAAACGTTCATCGTTTTTTAATAATAGTTAGTTTCTAAGAACCTAAAATAATAAAATAGATTTCAGAGATCTTCATGAATCAATCAATCGTTACATATAGTTGGCTTAAAAATATCTTTTAAATGTATTTTGATATAAAATGATAGACGATGTACTTTTTAATTAACAAAGAATTCATTTAGTAATGAAATAATAGAAATAATCCTTTTAAAAAAAACATAGAAATATTAATTAAAATCAAATTTCTAGAAGTAATAAATAAAAGAAAAATTTACAGATAGCTATTGAAACGATTGCTTTTTTCTGAACGTTTGATTAAACATATTTTTTTATATAAGATAAAAAAAAAACAGTATGGGGGAAAGCCTATATATATATATATATCTCTGTACTGAAAAAATCTTTCCAAAAAAAAACCTGATAAAAAGATTTTGATATTTTATTTTAATTTTTTAACCTTTTTCATTCCACTAAAAATATTTTAAACTTTAACAAATAGCCCAATGCGAAATCGCGGATATCTCTTCCTCTTCGAACCTTGGACTTACCGTTTTATAAAGCAGCGTCTATAACAAACGCGCCGTCGTTTCCTTCCGGGAAAGTAGTGAAAATAAATAAAATAAAGGAAAATTTTTTTCAATTTCTAATTCGGTTATTTGTTAAAGTTAAAACATTTTTTCGGGCTTTATTTTTAAGTTAATGGTTTCAAACTTCATATATCGATTGCACAAATAATGGTAATTTTTAAACCAAAAATTTTTTAAAAAGTAATGCTTACATATTTGTTGCATAAAAGGAAAAAAACGAAAAACACATTTTTTAAAAAACCGTACTTTTTATGATATTTTATCTATCTTTGTACAGATTATGTATAATATTGTTCTACAGAGACGGAAAAAAGTTTCATGAGATTATTTTTATAAATAAAAAATTTATTAAGTATTTAAATAAAATTTTGTGTATATTTTGAAAAATCGTAAAAAAAACACAGTTTTTGACATTAAATTTTTTAAATGACTGATTCTAAAAGAGAAAAGCATGAACTTTTTTAGTGTAAATTTTTTTTCATTAACGCGAAAAAAAGTGCAAGCGGAACAATATAGAATTCATATTCAAAAAAAGGAACCAATTTCGACTAATTTTAATGGGTCTAAGGGGTGTTAAATTTTTCTAGAGGTCTGAAAATATAAACAATTTTCAAACAGGTATAATTCTTTTAAATTTAAATTAAATATATTTGAATCTTTTACACATTATTTATAAAAGAATGGGGCTTCAGTAAAGTATAAAATGTTTAAAATATAATAATAATTTTAAAAATAATAAGCATATGAAAATTCTATGATAAAATTAAGTATTTTTTGCGTTGTACAAGCTATTTTCTTAAATAGTAGCCTCTGATGTATAAAAATTTATAGAATTATAAAATGCATCATACTCTTCATATATACCTAATTTTAGTATTATATATCCATTGTATTTCAAAATATTTGTAAAACATTGCAATGTTTTAAATATTTAAAAAAATTTTTTATTTATTAAAATATGGAAGTTATTATTCTTTTCATATAAAAATAGCTACAGTGTAATGAGAATACATTTAACTTTATTAATCAACTTACAGCTAGTAATTAACGCTACTATTTTAGAAAAAGCAAGCGCGACGTAAAACGTAATAAATATGTTTTATAGAAAAGTTTCTTATTTTCATATGCTTATAATTTTTAAAATTATGATTGTATTTTTAACATTTTATACTTTTCTGAAGCCGGAAAGATTCGAATTATTTAATTTAAAAGAATTATACCTGTTTAAAAATTGTTTATATTTTCAGACCTCTAGAGAAATTTAACACCCCTGTGTGAGGCCTCTTAAAAAATCGTAAAAAATTCAAAATATAATTATTTTGTAAAATAAATTATCGCATATCGTGGCGAAATTAATGATCTTTACGAATCTGTAATTATTTTTTGTGTGAGTTTCATGAAAAAAATTAGATCGCGTTTTAAAAACGTCTAAAAAAAGTAGTTCCGAATTTTCCCTTGGCGGTGAGAAATGGTACTAATTATGCGTTTTAAGGTTTTTAATTAATATCTTTTAATTAATTGGAATATCGGAATATAAATGGTCAAAACGGGTTCCTCGGATCATTCCCGAAACTTTGGTACCTTTAGCAAGTTTCTGCGTCATGTGGTTCGTGAGAAAATTGGGTTGCATAGGTGCATAGATAGATACGTTTGTTTACCTACAAATTTTAATACTGTAGACTAGCTGAATGGCCCGGCGTTGCACGGGCTACCTCTACTAATATAAAATTCTATTTCCTTCACAAAATCGGCACTTCTAATACTCTTTTTTCAAAATAACTTCCATCCCCCCTCCACCGCTTAGCCCGGCGTTGCTCGGGCTTTCTCTTTTCCTCATGACACCAACATCTCCATGTGTGTGTTTGTACACGCACAATGTGAGTGATTTCTTACATTATGTGAAAAAATTTCTTTTTTTCGAAATTTGTTCCGTTCCACTTATTTTTGATATAAGACAGGTTTCTTTTTTTTCTCTATAGCCCGAACACGGTTTTTTTAGAGTAAAATTATTGTTCTATCTTCCCCTTCTTGTCACAGATAAGATATAGCTTTAAATTTCGATGTATGACTTATAAAAAACACATTGCTTTAGAATTAAAAAATTATTAATGTGTGTGAAGCAATAAAAAGAACACGATTCTGATGCTAAGAGTAAAACAAAAAACGTTCATCGTTTTTTAATAATAGTTAGTTTCTAAGAATCTAAAATAATAAAATAGATTTCAAATCTTCATGAATCAATCAATCGTTACATATAGTTGGCTTAAAAATATCTTTTAAATGCATTTTGATATAAAATTATAGATGATGTACTTTTTAATTAACAAAGAATTCATTTAGTAATGGAATAATAGAAGTAATCCTTTTAAAAAAAACATAGAAATATTTATTAAAATCAAATTTCTATAAGTAATAAAAAAGAAAAATTTTTACAGATAGCTATTGAAACGATTGCTTTTTTCTGAACGTTTAATTAAACATATAAATTTATATAAGTTAGAAAAAAACAGTATGGGGGAAAGCGCCTAGATATATACATATACTTGTACTGAAAAAAACATTCCAAAAAAAAATCTGATAAAAAGATTTTGATATTTTATTTTAATTTTAACCTTTTTCATGCCATTAAAAATTTTTAAACTTTAACAGATAACGCAATGCGAAATTGTGGATATCTCTTCAGTCTCGAACCTTGGACCTACCGTTTTATAAAGCAGCGTCTATAACAAACGCGCCGTCGTTTCCTTCCGGGAAAGTAGTGAAAATAAATAAAATAAAGGAAAATTTTTTTCAATTTCTAATTGGGTTATTTGTTAAAGTTAAAACATTTTTTTCGGGCTTTATTTTTAAGTTAATGCTTTCTAACTTCATATATCATTTGCACAAATAATGGTAATTTTTAAACAAAGAATTTAAAAAAAAGTAATGCTTACATATTTGTTGCAAAAAAGGAAAAAAACGAAAAACACATTTTTTTTTTAAAAAAACGTAATTTTTAAGATATTTTATCTATCTTTGTACAGATTACGTATAATATTGTTCTACAGACAGATAAAAAGTTTCGTGAGATTTTTTTTATAAATAAAAAATTTATTAAGTATTTAAATAAAATTTTGAGTATTTTTTGAAAAATCGTAAAAAAAAAAACAGTTTTTGACATTAAATTTTTTTAAATGACTGATTCTAAAAGAGAAAAGCATGAACTTTTTTTTAGTGTAAAATATTTTTTTCATTAACGCGAAAGAAAGTGCAAGCGGAACAATATAGAATTCGTATTCAAAAAAAAGGAACCAATTTCGACTCATTTTTAAAAAATCGTAAAAAATACAATTATTTTTTAAAATAAATTATAGCATATCGTGGCGAAATTAATGATGTTTTCGAATCTAATTTTTTTGTGTGTGAGTTTCATGAAAAAAATTATAGCGCGGTTTAAATACGTCGGAAAAAAAAAAAAGTTCCGAATTTTCCCCTTTCTGTGAGAAATGGTAGTAATTATGCGTCTTAAGGTTTTTAATTAATATCTTTTAATTAATTTCAATAACGGAATATAAATGGTCAAAACAGATTCCTCGGATCATTCTAAACTTTGGTACCTTTTGGCGAGTTTCTGCGTCTTGTGGTTCGTGAGAAAATTGGGTTGATAGTTTCCCAAAAGATAGATACGTTTTTACCTTCATTTTAATAGTGTAGATTCTAATTTCATTATGTTACAAAGAGAAGATCGTATATATTTCATTACACCATTCGTTGGTTATTTAAAACGATTTTTGTAAGGCTAAAATGCAGTGCCGGTTTATCCATCGGGTGTGCGGGGCGGGCGCCCAGAAAGGGCCGGACTTAACCAGATTTTCTGGTTATAAATTTCGATTTCGATCCTCAAATGACCAGGGGCCTGTATATCTTCAGCTCCAGGCTCAAAAAAGCTTAAATCAACACTTTTTAAAGTGTGAAGGCGTTATGTCTTCTAAAACCGTTAATTAACTGTTTCTTTTTCAGTTGGAGGGAAAATGTTTTCATTGATGAAATATTTTAAAATGTAATATAAATACAGTGTTATTATAAGATGCATATGTTTTGTTCTTAATATAATAATTCCTTAAGTATCCCACTACGTTGGAATCGTGATTTTGCAAAAGCGATAAATGGATAATTTTCATATATTTAGTGTCATTAGATTAGAATACATGTATAAAATTGTTTAAGGACATTTTGACAAAAAAATTTATTTAAATATATTATTTTGGCAAACGTTAACTATAGAATAATCTTTTTTTTAAAATGTTCTCCTTTTGTAAAAAAGCTTCTGTTTAAAAATAATATTTTGTCAGTATATAGATCAGACCTCTGCACAGAGGCTCAACGAGAATTTTTGAAATGTATAACTTAGAACGGGTTTATGATATTTTTCGAAACAGAGGGAAGCAATTTTAAGAAAAACGCCAATAATTATTATATGGATGGTAACTCTGAAAATAATGTGAATTTTTCAAAACTCTAGTTGACCTCTGTAGAGAGGTCTGAGCTATATTCAGGAAAAAAATTATTTATATTATAAGCATATTTCACAAAAAAGGGGAACATTTTGAAAAAGATTATTCTATTCATTTTTTTCCGAAATATTGTATTTGAATAATTTTTTGCAAAATGTCCTTTTTAAAGAATTTTATACATCTATTCTAATCTAAAAGACACTAAATATCATGAAAATTATCCATTTATGCGCTTTTGCAAAATCAGGTTCCGAACTAGTAACCTTTAAGGGACTGGGTTAAACCCGATGGCGAATAAACTGAAAGCAACATGTACAGATGAAATGTTGCAGCGCCAATTTCGCTCAGATGCGGAGATCAACTCTTATCAAATTTATATTATATCTACGCATACTAAAACGTATATTATCATTTGATTACTACAGTTAAAATAAAATTCAATAATAAAAAAAAGAGTGTGTGTGCTTATGACCACACAATGGAAGTGATAACTTCAAATTTTGTAATGTTATTTCAGTGATTAGTTAGGTAAATAAAAAACAAGTGGATATTATATTAGTATTGTCATGTAAAATTATTTAATCATATGTCTGTACTCATAAAGTAATATTTTTTGCTAACTATACATATTTGTTAATTAATTGTATTTTAAGAAGAAAACAATAGGTTTATGGTAGCTGAAATAGGTTATAAATACTTTAGATTCAAAATTATTTAAATATCAAAAAAAACTCCGTCAAGCGTTCTTCCGTACTTTGTCGTGCTTTCGTTTGGATCATTTGACATAATTAAAGCGACTTTACGTCAGATTCTGCAAACCCTGATTTCTGTTGTTTGCCACATGTTTCATTTTCATGCTTCTATTAGGATTAGAAAGAATCCCGCCATTCATTTAGTTGAAGCAAGGAACCACTTTCACGGAATATTGGAGGGTGGACAAGCTATCGCGTTTGTGTGATGTTTTTTGGGAGTGGCTGGGGAAGGGGGAAAAGGGGATAATATTTCCCAACTCTATACTTCCCGTGACAACAAAAGTGCCCAAAAAAAGAAAAAAAAACGGCCAATTTTTCAAAAAAAGTCTTTATATCGAACTTGTTCCTCTATTTTTCGATTATCCATCGCCGTTAAAATTTCTTTATTGCTCTATTTTGAATAATTATTTAAGCATATATTGCCAAATGTAATGAATATTTTTTTAAATGAAAATGCAGGTGTGTTATAGTTTACAGAAGATGAATTAAACGAATGCAAGACATTCCACATTTCATGTAATTCCAGATATGCTTCTGTTATGCTTGTAAAGTAAGTAAGCTTATCGCCAATCAACTTTAAGATATTTTAACTCAAATTTTTTCGATATAGAAATTAAAAATAAAATATTGCGTTTAAATGATTTTCATAACAATATCTGTGAACATTTTTAAACCTCCTCTATCCAGAAGTCTCAAATATTTTGCCCATTCGACATTTTCTGAATCGAAATTGATTTTTTTATCTACAACAAATCTATATTTGTAATCGTAGCATTCGAATTTTATATTATGAACGCAATAACCCGCTATGTACTTTAAAACTTGATACTCTTCTATTGAAATATCAACTGGTTTATTTTTAAATTTCCTAGGGATTGTCCCTTTCGAAGTTTGCATCAACCGTTCATCTTTTGGGAAACAAAAAACCGAAACGTATGGTTTCCAAGTTTATTAGATGACCATTTGGGCACACAACAATAACGATGCATTAGTATAAAATGTTTGCAGCTTTAGGTTAGGTAATTAATAATATTTTTAAGTTAATTAAGATTTGATAGAATAAACAAAACACTGATTTCACAATTAATCATTAATTTCTCATGTAAAACAAACAATCTTAAAATTATACATAATTAGGGATGTTGGCATAAATGCATCAATTTATAATATCGTACCCTCAAAACTAAAAAGAAAGAAATTCAATAATGACACAAGAATAAAGTTATACAAAAATATAAATATCCGTACCTATCTCTTTATAGTTATTCCTACTGATATATCTTGAAAAATAAATACACGTGGGAAGATGAACTAATTAAATAAGCATACAAGAAGGAAGACTGAGTACTAACAAGTAATATAAAAAAATAATAAGTCAGTTCCTACTTAGATCAACAAAGAAAAATTTTATTTTTTAGCTACTTTTTATTAAATAGTTAAAATTAATATAAATATGTATATACTTAGGAGAGAACCACAACATTAAGCGGTAATTAATTTTCATTAATTATCATTAAAGTATCTTATTGTCATCCAAAACAGTCGTGTATATAAATTTTCAGTTCAATTGAATGCTTTAAAACGTGAGGAAAAAAATCTTTTAAGGGGGACTGCCAAATGTACTGGCATGGTTTGGGTACTTTTGCACAATTAAATCACATTATTCAGGCGTAAAACTTTTGCTAAGAACGTAAATTACTCATATAAATCCGCCTTGAAATGTAGAAATGTCAGAAACAGTCTAGAAAATTTTAAAATTACGAAAAATACATATATACTTGCTTCCAGAATTTTCTGACGCCATATTTGGCAAGCTTTATTACAATGTCGGCAGATGGCGCCATGTGTATGCAATCAACGTACAAAATTTTTAAAACGTTATTTTAAGGGGACTGCCAAATGTACTGGCATGGTTTGGGTACTTTTGTACAATTAAATCACATTATTCAGGCGTAAAACTTTTGCTAAGAACGTAAATTACTCATATAAATCCGCCTTGAAATGTAGAAATGTCAGAAACAGTCTAGAAAATTTTAAAATTACGAAAAATACATATATACTTGCTTCCAGAATTTTCTGACGCCATATTTGGAAAGCTTTATTACAATGTCGGCAGATGGGCCATGTGTATGCAATCAAATTACAAAATTTTTAAAAATTTAAAATTTATTTATTTAAAAAAAATTTTAGTTTCAAGACAGGAATTAACTTAAAAATTTTTTGGGGGGAACCTTCGGGGAAGTAAAAAAATTTTACAAACCTTTATAATTTTAAAAAAAAATTTATTTAATTTATTTTTTAAGGGTTTTTATTTTTTATAAAAAAAGTTTAAAAAGTTTGGGGGAAAATTTTTTAAATTTTGAAAAAAATTTGGGGGTTTTTAAAAGGGGGTTTAAAATTTTGTTACAAACCAAGAGGGTATTTTACAAACATTTTAATTTTAAATTTCAAAGTGCCCGTGGAACCCGGGGCATTTCTAACTCCCCAAACCCATTGGGGGGACCCACTTGGGAAGTTTACTTTCGGGGGGGTGAAAACCCGGAAGGTCTTTTATTTTTAAACTTTTCGAACCGGGGCTTTTGCCAGACACCCGAAAATTTTAACCAAATCGGCTCCCACCCGAGGGGTTTAATTTCCCCAAAAAAGGGGAGGGTTTTAAAAATTTTTCAAATTTGCGTTCTTTTCCTTGCCCCTTCTTTTTGTAGGGAGACCCCAAATAATGCCCCCCGATGTTTAAAACCCACCCAATTTTAAAGTGTTTAAATAAAAACCCATCCTAAATTTAAAAGGATAAATTTTTGGTATTTTTGAAAAGCCCTTTTTAAATTTTAAACCCCTTGTTTTAATAAATAAAAAAATTTAAAAATCATTTCAGGGTACTTTTTTAAGGTGGGCATTTTTTTTGTTATGAAAAAGGGGGGTCACTGTTTTAAAAATTTTTTTTAATTTGAATATTGAAAAAAATTTTTAAAAGGAAATACATTGTGCTTTTTTTGATACTTTTTATAAGTAGTGTTTTATTTTTCAGTGTGAATTTTACTTTTTTGTTTTTAAAGGGAATGTATTTCCATCCCCTTTATAATTATTTTAAAACTTTTAAATTTTTTAAAAAAGGGGGTAATTATTTTAAATCTTTTATTTTCATTTTGCTTTATGTCGCCCCAAAGTGGGGTTTATCACACCCCCCTAGGGGTTTTCAGTTTGAAGAACCGCGGTATTTTTTTCGAGTTTTGAGAACACAATTTAAAAACTTTCCATAAAACAAAATATGATTTGAGGAAAAAAAAGCCAAGCGATTTAAAATAATAATTTGGGATAGCGAAATGAAGTTTTTGAAAATTTTGGGGGTTTAAAAAGGAAAAGAATAATTGCCTTGTTAAAAAAAATACTAGGTAGTTGTCAGTGGCATTGGGAATTTTTAAAGGGGGAAAGGGAAGGGGCCCGGGGTCGAAAGTTCACCATTCTTGTATAAATGCCCCTTTTTGATTTTGTCGTTTTTGGGAAAAAAACACAGTAAAAGGGTTTGAATAAAAAAGGCTTAATTAATAAAATTAATCAGTAAAAAGCAGATATTTAAATTTAAAATTTTTTACGTACTATCCCTTTAAAAAAATAAAAAAAAGGGCTTTGGGGGAGCCCGGCCCCCTTTACCCCCCCTTGTTGCGCCACGGGTTTGGTTTTTACTTCCTCAAAAATTTTAATTTTTTTTTTCCCCAATTTTTGCCCCCTTTTCCCCCCTTTGGGGAAGGGAAAAGCGGGCCTGATAAAAGAAAATATTTGTAAGAAAAAAACCCGGTTCTTTAAAGGAAATGGTTTTTAAACCCCATTTTTACCCCCAAGCCTTTTAGAAAAATTTTTTTTATGGAAGCAAAGCAATTTTTTTTGGTTTTTTTTGTTACCCCAAACAATCATTTTTCGGTCACTTCATATTTTTTTATTAATTTTAAGGGGGTTTATATAAGGTTACTTATTAATTAAATATCTTTTCAATAACCGCATAATTAATACAAATTTTATGCACAATTATTAATAAAAAAATACAATTTTTAAAAAGGGTTGGTGAGGGGAATATTAACGTCGCCTTTTTGTTAATCGAGGACTTTTGACAACCTATCCCCTTAATTATAAACCCTTTAAGTGACGAGGAGGACACCTGAGCTCCCCCCCTACAACCCCCCAACACCCACCAACTGGGGGGGTTTAAACATGGACATGGGGACGGTAGACGAGGAGTTTGGGGTTTTATCGGATCGGGGTGACCCCTTGTCAGGGGGCCCCCCAGCACCCAAGGCCCGCCGTGTAGGGGTTTGCGTGAAATTAAATTTTCGAGAGCCCAAACGTCCTCCTGTTGGTGTGGTGGGGTATTTGGGAGAGGGGTCCACTCAGGTGTCGCCCCGTCATTTTACCTAGTTAAAAATTACTTTCCCGTCCCCAAAAAACCCCTCGTGTAGGGGCAGTGCGACGTTAATATTCCTCCTAAATCGTTCCTGTGCCCCGAGATTCGAATTTACGACCTCGAATTCGGGAATTACATCGTTGATAAAAATTTCGCATAACAATACACCTGACATATTCTATGTTTTTAAAATATAAATAAAAATTTAAAAGTTTTAAGTAAATACTGCCTTTGGGATTTTAGTAACAATAAAAATTATTTTTGATATGTTAATGTAAATTTGGAAAAACCCAAAAAAAGAGATTAGCTTCTATATAATATAATTTTAGGTTAAAAAGATTTTTGTCTCAAAAAAAAATTATGGGTCCTTTTTTAAAATTTATTTCAAACATATTGTTTTTAATTTTTTTCGCATTTGTGTGTGTTTTGGGCAAATAACAACTTCATTTAATGTAGTAACCCCGAAAAAAAGGCTACTTTTGTGGTATCCTGTTTTTAAAAAAAAATGGAGATGGGGAGAAACAAATTGTACTTAAATTTGAATTTCGAAAAATTTCCTTAAAAAAACTCTCATTAAGAAAATAAAAGGGGGTTTCAAGTCTTTAAAAAAAAAACGTCATTTTTTTTTTTTGAAAATGGTCATTAGAGCACTTTTTTATAAATTGTTATAACCACATTTTCCCTTTCTTATTTTATAAATTAATGTTATTATTTCTGGTATTTATGGTACACAAAACCCGTGTACTAAAATTCCATTTTTGAGACATAAACTGGTTAGGGAAACAACCCGAAGACAAAAAGTATCCTTGTCTCCCCCTTTGGGCCCTCCACCATGGAGGGAAAAAATAATCTGTGGTGCTTGACCCGTTTGCCTTTTTTACTGTTCAAAAAAAAGAATATTGCTCATCGTACATTTTTGCCCCCAAAAACTTGTCATTTCCCGCTGTTACAGTGTTTTTTAGCTGTTTAAAGTAATTTTCTCCCCCCCAAAATTTTTTTTTCTTCTTTTTTTTCATCCCAAAAAAATCCTCTTCGATTTTTCATATTTCTTAAATCCCAAAAATTTGTATTGATTTATAAAAGAATTACCATTAATTAAATATCTTCAATGAAATCCCAAATTTAAAAATTATTCGTAAAAAAATACAAAATACTAATAAAAGGCTGGGAAAATTTTCTTATAACAAAGTGTTGTTTTATACATCAGAAAATAATTTCATTAATTCAAAGTGATTAATATACATTTATTGAACGGTAGTAATTTTATATTTTATACTACGTTTTTTATTTAAAGACCAATTTTAAAAAAGGGAAAATTTATAAATATTTAATTTTAAATCCTTTTTCTTAGAAATGATCCATAAAAGATAATTACAATTTTCAAAAAATTAAACCTTAATCACAAAAAAACTAACCATGGTGCATTACCAATAGTGTCAAAATGATGTATGACAATTAGACTTATTCTATGTTTATATGTAAGATTTAAAAAAAAGTTTTAATTCAAACAGTTTTTTTGTTTTAGTAACAACAATAAAAATTTATTTATTATTAATACCATTACTTCAGTGAGAGAGAGATTGGCTCCTATATGATATAATTATAGGTTAAAACGATTTTTTTTCTCATAGAAAATTACAAACTATTTTACAAACTTCTTCAGCTGGAAAAAAACGTAATAAAAAATTAGATTTACAGAGTTAGTTTCTGTTTTTTATGACTTAACAAATTTTTTAAATGTGCTTTTCTCAGAATTATTTTGGAAGATATGAAAGGGTTTTTTATTCAATAAAATATTTTTTTGTTCAAAAATAATTTTTGAAATTTTTTTTAAGATAATTATATATATCTGTTTTAAAAAATTTTTTATAAATTTTTGATCCCAGAACTCTAGCTAGTTTTTTAAAAATTTAAGTTAATATTTTTAAAAAGTTCATTTGTTCTTCCAAAGGGTTTTCCCAAAAATTTAAAAATATTCATGCTTTTTTTTTTGGATTATCTTTAAAACTAATTAAAATTCAAAAAGGGAAAAAGGGGTTTTTAATTCCTACCAACTTAAGGGGAAATGTAATAAAAAAAGGGAAACAATTTGGGAAAATTTAAATTTGTGAAAATAATATAGTGGCCCCTTTTTTTGAAACCTCTATCTTTTGGGAAATTTTTTCCTGGAACCAAAAAAACATTTTATGATTTTTTTTCTCCAAAAAAACCTTTTATAAAAAGCTAAATGCATTTTTTCCCTTTATCAAAATTTCTCTCTTGGGGTTTGATTTTTTTTCTTTGTTTTGAAATATTTCTGGACCTACATTTTTGATGTAAAGAAAGTAAAATATTTGAAACGGTTAGACTTGGTTGTTGAAAAAAAAAATGCCTGATAAAGGTTTTTTCGTCCACAAAAAATGCGAGGAATGAGGAAAAACATTTTTTTAAAAAGAAAAAAAAACCCAAAAAAAATTAATAGACTTAACCCGTAGTTAAATTGGGAAAGGGCACCCTTCTTAAAATTTTCTTGTCATAAAATATGCATGTTTAAAAATTTAAATTTTAGGCTTAAAATTGAAAAATTTTTAAAATTTGTTAATCATAATACAAAAGGGACTTTTTTAAAATTGGAAATACTGAGTATTTCTTGACCAAAAAATTGTTTTTCCCCCGCTTTACTCGCTGATTTCTTTTTTATGGTAAAATATCAAAATAAATAGATATTAACTTACAAAAAAGGTTGTGGGAAAAATTAATTTTTAAAAATAATGTATATTATGTGAAATTTTAAAATTTTTTTTTTTAAGTGGTTTTTTTAAAATATACTGAAAAGATAAATCCTTTTACGAAATTTTTCCCAAAAAACGAGCTTTTTTCAGGTTTTGGGCGACTGTAATTTTTGAAATTTTTGTCATATTTTTTATGCTATCGGAAATAATAACATTAATTTTTTAAAACAGAAATAGGTTTGTTTGAAAACAAATTATAAAAAAATTTTTTGAAAAATTGATCTAGGTTATTTTCTTAGAAAAATAACATTTTTTTTGTGGAAGACTCAAATTGAAAATGTTTATTTCCCCGATGGAAAATATTCTTACATGAAATTTTAAATACAATTTGTATCTAAAAATATGAGCAGAAAAAAAATATATTACATCCTATCAAACAAAAAATTTAAATTAAAACACTAAGACAAATAAAAAAAATATCTCTACAAAAAAAAAAAAACTGGGGGGTCTTTAAACCCCTTTCCCCCAAAAAATTTAAAAATTTCCTTTTTTTTAAAATTTTATCTTCATTCTTAACCCCATGGGGAATGTTTTTTGATACCCCGAAAATGTAAACGTACTTTTAAATTTCCCCTTTAAAATCCCAAAATATTTGTACGGATTTAAATAAAAAATAAAAAAAATGGCTCCCATGTCACCAACAATTCTAAAAAACAGTTTTTACCCCAAAAATTTCTTTTCCCGTTTTTCCCCCTAAACGCCAAAAACCGCCCCCGTTGTCCCCCATTTTTATTGTGGTTTTGAATGATTTATTTTACGGGAACTGCGCATGCGTTCTGAAACCCACTATATCCCAATTTTTTTCCTAACCACATCCCGTTGCTATAGTAACGAAGGGTTATCTTTTTACAAAAATTATCGCTTTGACGTCATCCGAGTTGCAAACAACGCCATCTGTTGGATAAAGGTAGTTTTTGAAAATATGGCTATTGGCCTTAAAATTTTGACCCAAGTCGCTAAAAATGAAACCAACGTGGCTGTATCTGTAATTCTTTAAATAATTGGTTTCAGTCAATTTATTTTAATTAATTATAACTAAATTATCGTGTTTTATCCAAAACAATAATGTATAGCAAATTTCAGCTCAAATGAGCGCTTTAAAATGTGAGAATAAACCTTTTCAAGTTTTGACACAAGTCTCCAAAAATGAAGCCAACGTAGCTGTATTTGTAATTCTTTGAATAATTAGTTAAACATCAATTAATTTTTATTAATTATAATTAAATTACTGTATTGTCATCCAAAATAATCATGTATATAAAATGTCAGCTCAATTGAGCCCTTTAAAATATATTTTATTAACGATTGAAAATTCCACCAAGATAAATATATAGAGAGTGTGTAATCTCTCTCTCTCTCTCTCTGTATATATATACACATAATATCTATATCTAAAGGAGAAAAGCGACTCACTCACTCATCACGATATCTCAGGAACTATTAGTCCGAAGGACTTGAAAACTGGCAGACATATTCCTGTCATGGAATAGAGATGTACTAAGAACGGGATTTTTGAAAATCGATCTCTAAGGGGGTTGTGAGGAGTTAGAGATAAATATAATCCCGTTTTTGATCTATTTGTCTTACAGACTTGAAATTTGGCAGACAGGGTCTTTTCATTGAAGTTAAAATCCGTTGCAAAAAAGGTTTTGCCAAAATCGAAACCCAAAGGGGATTAAGAGGAGTTGGAGATAAATATATTCCCATTTTTGAACTATTACACCTGCAGATTTGAAATTTTGTTGACATGCTCCTGTCATAACCCTTTAAGACCCAAATTATTTTTACCTTCAAATATTAAATTCTTGTAATTAATACTGAATGGACCAATGACATTGGAAAAAATGATAAAAAATCCCCTGGAACGTAGATGGTACCCACACAATCGTGTGGATTGGGCGTTATCTGTGAAACAGGTCACCTCTGATATTTTGCGAGTTATACATTTTTAGCTCTAAGTTGACAGAAGAAACAATCTTAATTCAACTAAAATTGTTACAAATAAGGAAATTATTGATGTATATAATTAACTCTTTTATTAATTCATTATTTATTTACTGTAAAAATCTTTTATTTTGTTTTTGACAAGTAAAAATAATCAATGCATTTTTTACAACATGTTTTCGAACTGCTTTCGTAGTTTTCAAATGTGCACTTGTGAAATGTCATCAACACATCAAAAATGGCTATACATGTCAAGCCTTTTATTCTGGAATGGCCAGGATAAAAGCCGTGACATGTATAGCAGGTGGATTATGACATTTCGATCTTTTTGCGAGTGGAATTACATCTTCTGTTATCTTCATCATCAGTTAAAATACTTTTGTTATTAGGTGGAGAGGCTGATAACGCTTCAACTATCTCTAACTTAAATTTTAAATGACGCATTTTGATTTTTAGAGGAATTTTATTTGATATTGTATCTTGTTTACACAGAAAACAAAAATTTGCAACAGCTAAATTAATGTAATGAATGTGTTCAAGAGACTTTTATGGTAAAGAATGGTCCAAAATTGTCTTTTCTTTCAAATATTCCCATGTGTTTCTTCATCACTCTTATCTGAACTTGATTCTCCTTTCAGTACACGCGATTCATATGTTTTGTTCTCAGCATTGTCATCATTCGAGTGATCACTACGTTCTGATCTAAGTTCAATCTGATTTATTCATCAATTGAAAAATTTCTTCTGTGAGAATTCTTCTCCTTTTAGACACCTAAAAAAGTTTTTGGTTAAAAGTTAACACCGTGAAAAATAGTAAAATGTATCAGAAAATTCTATTATTTAAAAATATATATATATTTAAATCACACCTTACTAACTACCTCCGGAAAACCCAGAATTTTTTGGGGGGGGAGGAAGTGGTATGGATGCAGATATCTGTGGAGAGGATAAAAATGTCATACTCCTCAAAAAATGTATGAAAAAGAAAATTAATTGCAAAAAAGAGAGAGAAAAAGAAAAAAAGGGATTCATCCATGACGACCCCCAAGAAAATTTGGTGTTAATTATAGATCTATATATTTCATTTTATGTGACTTTCATTAAAATTATTGAAACAAAAGAAATTTCGCATGCTAAGTGCCTTTACGGCTGCAGTGACTCAAGTAACATAGCCCGCACGATCACGTGCGGGTAACCATCCTGAGTCCTACAAGCCACATTGAAGTAGAGAGTATAATTAATATTTCTTTCTATTTTACAATTATTTAAACATTAATACAAAATGTATGTCTAAGCAATTAAATATATTGATAATTACCTTTTACGATGAATAAGAAGAAGACGTGTTTTCTTTGTATTTGAAAACAAAGCTAGATTTGTCAGCTGAAAGTAAAAAACGGACCACAATCATCGTCTGTTGATAAAAAGTAACACTTTACACTTTTTGCAAACCGGCTGAATAGTTAGATTTGCGATTTTCTTACATACGACTATTCCAGAAACAAAAACGTATAAGAATATCTAACTCGCCCGATCGTGCAGGTTGAGTCTTAAAGGGATAAAGTAAAGATCCGCTACAAAAGAGTTTTGCAAAAATGAAACCCTTAAGGGGGTCGAGGGTTTAATGGAGGTTGTAGAAAAATATATTGCCATTTTTGAAGTATAAGACCTATAGACTTGAAATTTGGCAGGGATGTCTATTTCATGGAATAGAGATTGGCTACAAAAAGTGTTTTGTGAAAATCGATACCAAAGGGGGAGGGACACGCGTCAAGGGGCGTATAGATAAACATTCCCTTTTTGAACTATTGAACAGACTTAAGATGAAATTTGGCTGGTATGTTTCTTTCATGGAGTAGAGATCCACTACAAAACGAGTTTTGTGAAAATCGTCCCCAAAGGGGTTGCGAGAGTTGAGGGGCATGATAAATACATATTCCCGTTCTTTCTACAGTGCTTGAAATTTGGCAGACAGGTTCTTTACATGCAGTAAAAATCCACAGTAAAAGGGTCTTTAAAAAATTGATCTCCAAGGGGCATTGCTAGGGCTTAAGGAGGGTTGTAGATAAATATTTCTTTATTTGAACTATTAGACCTACAGACACGAACTTTGTTAGGCAAGTTCCTGTCATGGACTAAAGTTCCACTAACAACGGGTTGAGTGAAAATCGTCCCCCAAAAGAGGAGGGGGCTGGGAGGGGCACTGTTGATAAAAATTCCTGTTTTTGAACTATAAGACGCTCATGCTTAAAATTTGGTAGTCATGATTCTTTTGTTGAATAAAGATCTTCTAAGATAGGATTTCACAAAAATTGACTCCTGTGGAGAACGGGAAGTTACTGGGGCTTATTGAAAAAAAATATTTCTGTTTTTGAACTACAAAACCTACAGTAATGGAATTAGATATGCATGTTTCTTTTGTTGAATCGAAATCCGCTAAGAACGGGTCATACGGAAATCGACTCTCAAAGATGATTACGAGGCTTAGTGATAAAAAAAAATTTCTGTTTTTGAACTTTTAGATTTAGATTTCAAATTTGGCAAGCATGTTTATTTTGTTGAGTAGAGATCCATTAAAAATGGGCTTTTTGGAAATTCACTTTGGGTTAGCAGATTACCGGAGCGAAAAAATAATCCTACTTCCATTTTAGATATTATTATAATGTTTTTTAATACAATGGGATGTGCTTAATGCTGGGACTTAAATATCAATAGTTTATATATATATAAGAATAGTTAAATTAAATTCCCTTTATAACACTTAACTTTTATTTTTTATAACATCTTCAAGTGTTAAATTAATCACCCAATTATTTCCCCGAAACATATGGCCTAACCACTAAACATTTCTGATCCCAGTCAGCATTGACTTTCAGGTACACTCATAAAATCAGAGGTACTTCTCACATCTGGCTTAAGATTTCACTTTGGCGTTCTTTTTCTCTCTCTCAGCTTCAGATGATATCAAGAATTAATTGATTAAAGATCCTTTTTTAGAATCCAGGCTTGAAACGTGTCATATACGTGTGTGTGCGTGTGTGTGTGTGTGTTTTAACAGTATATACCCAGCGAAGCAGGTGAGTAACAGCCAGCATAACTAAATAACTATTTTGTTATACTTTTTAAAATTGTACGAGTATTATAGTACAATAAAAGCAACCTAGTGGTTCAGGTAAAGGACTCGTGGCTAACGCGTCATGATTTCGAGCCTAGTACCACTGAAAACCTACTGTATAGTGAAGCGATGCACGTTAAATCTGTCGAGAGCTCAAACTTCCTCCCGTTGGTGTGGTGTGATACTTAGGAAAGAGGGTTGCCAGCTCAAGATTCATCCTCTTCACTTGACCATGGTTCAAAATTAAGAAGTCCGTCATCAAAAGCCCTCTAGTAGCTGAACAGTGCGACGTTAATATTCACTCACTATAGTACAATAAAATTAAAACTTTTTTATATGTACTACCTGTAGATTGATGATTTTGAATATCCTGTTTATTATCTCGAGTTCCACGAAATAATTTTATACTCTCTTACAATGTTTTTGAGGACTAAATAGTTTTCTAATTTTTTCACCTTTTTTCATTTGTGGGGGGGAAACCACCTTTAGCGAAGAACGGGGAATAACTTATCGACATATCAACACATTTAACGTTAAAATCTAAATGTAAGCCAGAATAGCTAATAAATTTTAGGCTGCATATTCATGCAAAATGCACAGGATTCCTCCCATAGCTATAAACATTTTAATGCCATTTAGATGAATATATTTAAATGAAAAATATTTTTCAACGCGAGTGGCTATAAAAACAAATTAAACGCAGAATATGGAATATGACTACGGATCATTTGAATAGATCAGACTTCGACAGTTTGTGGGAAAAAAGCAAGCGCATATCCCAGTTACTAAATATAATCCATAGGTATATGACACTTGGATCACACATTAATATTATTAATAAGTAAATTATACATTAAAATTTTTAATAACAAATACAATACTTTTCTGCTTTGTTTTTACATAAAATACCTATAACATGTTAATCTATTTGAACTATTATTTTAAGTTATATTCTTGTGGTGGAATGAGGCTCCCCGAAAATATCTTATTGTTCTAAGGGTTCTGCGAGTCGAAAAAGTTTGAAAACCGCTACTCTCTAAATCGGGGGGTGGGCATTAAGTCGATCGCGATCTACCGGTGAACCGCCAAGACATTTTGGAGTGACCGCTTTAAGATTAGTACTTAGTAATTATAAACTCAAACTCAGTAGCGCAACAGCCCATGAGGGCCAGAGCCTACTTTGCCCATCCCAGTATACGTGACCATTGGGTGCTGAGGTGCATGAGCAGACTTCCCGATCAGGTGGTCAGTCTATGAGCAGGACTGCCCCAATGTTGAAGTCCCAAACAAACGTACTCATTTATCGACCTACTGCAGTAGGGATGAAAGGATGAGTCGACCGTTTCAGCTCGGGAATAAAACCCAGACCTGTGGTGTTGAAGCGCGATACGCTACCACTCGACCACTAGGCTTACTTAGTAATTATATACCGAAATATTCACGATTGGCTGACAGTACGCAGGTAAAGTCTTCTTTAGATGAAAGTGTTTTATTTTTCAAAGTATTTTGAATTGTTTGATGATAAATGCCTCATTTCATGTTATTATAATTCTGGCTATTTTTATTACGTTTCTATCTTGCGTTTTTGCTTTGAATACGGTCTTAAAAAATTTTTTACTGTAGTTATGTAGGTTACACATTCCGTATTTATTATTGAATTATAATAAATATTGTAGACATTTTGCTTAGCTCACCATACCTACGCCACTGGGTGGACCGCAACACCTTGAAAAAATTATAAGTAGCCAGTACCCCGGAAAAGTTTGCCAATTAAATAAAGCAATGGTCTTCAAACTATATTCCATGTAGCGCCTCTAGGGGCTTCATGAGTCAATAAAAATTCAAAAAGAAAACTACAAATGCATATGCAAAATAGGAGGGGGTTATAAGAGTATTTTTGAATATAATCGAACGCTCAGTGCTAGAACTTAGATATCAATAATTTTCATAAACATAAACAGTACTGTACATCATACATCGTGATTCATACATCGTGAAATACCCAGAGTAGCGGGCAGGCAAGTAATATATAACAGAAACACGGAACAGAAAACAAATTCAAAAAATAATAGCTATTATTTTTATTCTTTTTTGATTATGGTATGAGGGTTTATCCTGGGGAGGGCTATGGTCCAATCAAATCTAACCAATTGTTCAACGACGCAAGGGTGTTCATTCAAACGATAGGAATGGGCGAGTTGCCCAGAAACTTACACACACCCAACAAGTAGCACGAAGAGGGAAAAAGTAGCAAAAAATGGCAGATCGATTTTCACTTGCAATTCATGAATATAATTTTTTTAATTTTGTAAAATTACGTTAAAATGCTTTAATTAAAAATACATTCAAATTCTTCCTGCTAAGTATTGTGATTTGCTGTGTCTTTTTTATATAAATTTCTGAATTATATTGAAGCATTTGTGGCAATGGAATGAAATCAACGCAGCAAGTCCTTCATTTTTCCAGTCATTTTGATTCTGAGAATTGACTCAAACAGCTCGAGGCACATTCGATTCCTTAATTTTGTCTTTTTTGACGTCACTCTGGAAAATGCCCTTTCTACAGTGGCATTACTTATGGGTAAGCTGTAAAGCTTTAAAGCAAATATAACAAAATAGCTAATGACTGCGTCTTTTATATTAAAAATATGAAACCAAAATAATTCTCCAACATTCAAAGCTCAGATTCAGATAGGAAAACTTTCAACTGTATGTTGAAAATTTATCTCCATTGATTTTCCAGAACATATAATTTAGATTGCTCTGCTAATTCTAAAGACAGATAAAAAAAAAAAAAGGACGATTTGAATTTTAAAAAATGGGAGCGGAAAAATTCTTTGCCTTTTTAAAAGTTCCGTAATTTGAAGGGATTCGGTTTAAAAGTTGCTCACATGAAATCTTGAGAAAATTATGACATCTTTGATAGACTTCTTTAGTAGATTCTGTAGAAATTACTTTACTTTTGCTTGGCAGTTTATTCAAAAAGACATCCATCAAGTACTTCAATAGGAAAATAAATGCTTGTTAAATTCATGTCAATTTCGAGATTCACACATTTGGGGTAAATTATTCTTCTTAAAGGATTAGGGTGCAATCTTTTAATGCTTTCAGTCATTTGCAATGATCAACATGATCACTTTGAAAGAGCAAATTAATCGACTTAAATTCTGCTAAAATTGGCAGCTGTAATTTAACAATATTTATTTCTATCCTTGTACTAATTTAAGAAAAAGGATAGTAAGAGAAGTAGTTGATTGGAAAGACAGGAATATAGGATGGCGTAACAAAGAATATTACGGCCCCTTGCAAAGTCAGGTTTTGGACACCAAGCCCTAATATGTACTTGGTGCTTGGTGTACTCAAGCTGAGCCCCCTAGAATCCCTGGGCCACCACAATGCAAGGGTGTGTACGTTACGCCACTGAATCTAGGTCAAAACAAAACCTTTCAAAAGGGATTTCATCAGATTTTTTATCACATAATCTCTCTAGGTGACTAGTGCTTACTTGTATCATTGTTTGCAGTTTTTTATAAGTTCAGTTCTGAAACGTAAGTTAATTACAAAAATAGATTTTTATTCTTAAATTCAATGCATACCATTGATGATAATTATACAATTTAATTAGTTCTATAAAAGTTTGTCCTTTCACAATTACTTTTCCAGTTTAATATTTATGTAGAAATTCTTTCCAAGCCTATTTTTTAAAGAATATTACATGTTTCATTTTCATGCTTCTATCGGGATTAGAAAGAATTCCCACCTTTTCTTTTTTTTCTACCACTTGCTGTGGAAAAGAGTGGCGGGAGAGGGCAGTTTCTCTTAGATAGGCTACGATTCATAGCGGTGAATTGTGAGAGGAGATATTGCAGCGTTTTGTGTCGTTCCGGAATGGTGAAGCATACTGCAACTTCATGTTTTCTTTGGGAACTGTGATGACTATTTTTTTCTTCTTGCGATTTTTCTAAAACTTGTTCGAATACTTTTATATATGGTTGAAAGTAGCAAAAAATCGCGGGATCTTCAAGTGAAGTAGCATAAAATTCGCGAAGTAGCAATAGGATAAAAAAAGTAGCGGAAAGTTTTAAAAAGTAGCAAAATTAGCGAAAAATCGCACGATCTGGCAACACTGTGTCTGGGTGCTAACCGCGAAAGTGGAACAACGACGATAATACACGAAAGATTAGGAGACTATCAAACTCGATCCTTACTTAATATAGGATCTAATATATCATCCGATTTAATCTAATATCAATTTAATCTCAGTGATGAACAATCGTTTGCTTCTATTTCCTCCCTAATAAGTCTTTAATCACAATAATTCAAATATGGTACCTGTCAGTAACAATCTCACCTGATTTCGGGCTTATCTCCTCTCCTACTCTCTATTCTAGCTAGAAAACATCGACTATATATAGTAACTTAATTTGATTATCACGATTTTCTTCTTTCGAAGGGTGGGCTGGGAATAACGCGAATTGATAGCCCAAAGATTTCCCAAGAGGATAAGTTGAAGGATCGCGAATAGATCCATCACAACGTTAAATAATGGTTTGAATAAAACAATTAGATTTTCACAAAATTCGAGATTTAAATGCCTATTGAATAAAATTTGGAGCATTTCGTTCAATATATTGCTTGATTCGTTATGTTTAAGGTATTTATTGTAAATTATATAAGAACATTTGTTTTGAACAGAAAATTAATTTTAAGGTTGGAATATTATCAGTTAAGTATTATTTGTACCTTTCCAGTGGCAGTGTCTGTAAAATTATGACTTGCGATCAACTCAGATTCATTTATTAGATGTCCATATGTGAAAGAAAATGTCATTTTTTTTTCATTTATTTCCGAACGACTTTCAAATTTCTTTTTGTAAATAAGTCATTTCACATTAAAAAAGTGTAGCACATTTTTTTTTTTCATACTTTGAATGTGTTCAAATATTTCTTAGTATTATACTTTAAACCAGATATTTGTTATTATACAAAAAATATTATTCATTTTGTATAAAATATTCAAAATTGTAGCTCTTTTTAAACTGGTGTTTATAAACTAAAGTTTATTAAATACAAGGGGGTACATAGTTAAACTTGATATTTGCTATCGGTCTGTAGCAAAAACTATGCAGCGGAATTGCATGAAAATTCGCTTATGGCAGAATGAAATGAGAATTTTATCGAGGGAAAAAAAACAATGAGTTTCAAAAACCGCCACTAAATAGCGTTGTGCAGTGTTAAACCATAGTAATCTTGTGCGCGTGCAGCAACCTGCGGAATATAAAGATGCGAGAGGGGAACCTCAGTCATACTCGTTTCCAAGTCAAGGAAGATGACGTTGACTCTCCAGGAACGTGCTTTATTGGTGAAATTGTTTCACCAAAACAGAGACTGCTACCGAAGCTTTGCGGACATTTCGGCCTTTGAAGTGGTTACGTAAAGGTCCATGATTAGGGAATTTGAAAGAATGAGAACATTGGGGATTCATCTAGGAAAGGGAGGAAAGTGTGCTGCAGCACAGGTAGTGGATGATGTAGCGACGCAAGTGGAGGAAGACAGATCGCAAACAATCGGCAGCACTAATGTTCGGCGTATTGTAGCTTCTGCTGTCCAACCTCGTTCCTCGGTTCATAAGATCCGTCGAAAGGTCTTACGCTACTATCCCTATAAACTGTATCGCTATTGTACTAACTCTAACCAGATGATCTGGATAATCAACAAACTTGAGCGTTGAAGTTTCTTGCACGAGTTGAGCTCCATGGAAAATTTTGTGGACCGATGATGTCCATTTTCATTTGGAAGGTGCGATTAACACGCAGAATTGCCATATTTGGTCTGATACAAACCCACATCAAGTCCATTACACTCTTCGCGTGTAATTATTTGTTGCAGCTTTACTTCAACCTTCATTGTGGGTCCATTTTTTTTCGAAAAGCACAGTGCCGCAAGACATGTGGCATGCACCGTTACTGGCCAACAATACTCTTCATTATTAGAGTAATCCATTATTCCAGCTCTTCAGACAAGACGCTGTGATACAACCACAGTGCATCACATCGGAGGATGATGCTTCTCCACACATCGCCTGTTGTGTAAAACAAATACTCCACCGCCATTTCGGTGACGACAGAATCATCAGCTGGCCTTTTCCTACATCTTGGCCTAAATTCGACGACTTGAATCCTTACAACTTTTGGCTGTGGAGATACCTCAAGGCCATGGTCTACCGGGATCCCATCATATCTCTATCCGACCTTGAAGAAAACGTAGAATGCCACGTGCGTAACATTCCCCAGTTCATGCTGCTTTCAACAGTTGAGCATGCGATTTTACGCTTCCAGATGGTAGCAAACAATGGTGGACAGTATACCGAGCATGTTTTGAAAACCTTTGTAGATTATATATATATATATTCTCAATAAAGCTGTGATATGACCCCTAGGGGAGGTTTTTTAAACTCATTATTCTTTTACCTCTCGATAAAACTCGCATTATTTTACTTTGCCATTACCCAATTTTCATGCAATTCCGCTGTATATTTTTTGCTACAGACTGCTCGCAAATTTCAAATTTAATTATGGACATCCGGTATATCTTAGTTGTTTCAGTTTTCTGCGTGGTATTAACATAATAATGCAGTAATTTATCTCCATTAAAAGGCCATACTTCCTTTTTGTCACTAGACATATTTTAAATACATTATAATAAATGTTATCATTTCTTTCGTTCTAGATCTAATTTCAAGAAAAGGAGAAAAATTGTCAGCTTTTCTTTCCTTCATCATGCAACTGCCAAAGACCTTTTTATCATTGCAACAGATATGTTTATCCAATATTGCACTTGCAGTGTTCAACGACCCAGATGTAAGACTTTTCACAAGTACCCACGATATTCACTCCTGCATTTGGTCCAGTGAGGAAATAGAAGCATTCCTTGGGAAAGAACCTGCCATATCGCCCAACTACATAAGGGTATGCGAAATAAATATAAAAGAAAAAATACCAACTCTTCGTGAGTACAAAAATTCCTCCTCAGGCGATGGTAAAGATTACTCCCTACCCAATAAGCAGTGGGAGATTCTTGTAGGCCAAAAGATATCTGCTCTTCTATTGCCCAATATCTTCAAGAAAGAAGTAACGGCTTTAGTTAGGCTCGTTTTTGTAGAATCTGACAAATGGTTGCACGACCATGCCCGAATCATGGATACCATGATGGATACAGCGAACTTGAAGCATCATTTCCATTGGACTCAAGATAATAAAATCGACAGACAGAAGACAGCAAAAGCCATAATTGCTGATGGTAACATGGATACCAGAGGTCGTTTTATGCTAGCTTGCCATTATTGTTTTCAAGAGGATGTGTTTTCAATTTGGGGAATACTGGATGATACTCAAAAGAACCTATTACAAGGAAGTAGTTTTGATATTGAGCAAATGTGGGCCAATTGGGCAAGAAATAGGGTGGAGTTACATTGGGAGGAAATCGCGCGAATTAGTGAGAGAAATGCTTTTGGTCTTCGGACTTACTTGCCTAAGCTTAAGAAAGAAAAAAGACTCGAGTATTTGATGCTCTTACGACGTAGAAAATGGATCGACTATCACGAAATGCAATTCTGCCTTTCACAGTTAGATCAGACTCAGCAAAATGAAATATTTAAAAAATGCCCTCTCCAAGTATTAGAGGTCTTTTTGGACTGGCCGGTACAAGAAAAACTTTTAGACGTCGCAGAGCTTTTATGGCCATATCTATCCGAACAGGATTTGAGGGATTTTTTTTACATGTTTCTCTCCCAAAAATATGTGTTGGATTGGATTGAATTTCCTTACGTAATTCGTGTTATAAAACTCTGGGAAAGAGTTCCATCTAAATGTAGGAAATTCATAGAGACGGATATTATATATAACGCAAATAATACTTTAAAGTTAGTTCTAGAATATAATGGATCATATCCTTTTCCACATGGAATACGTGTGCATAGTAACTCTGTTAGTTATATGACATTTCATTTGGCAGGTACTATGTTTGTTATCTCCCGCCACACCATGCCCCTTCTTAGTTTTGTATTAAACTTATCTCATGTCTTTTCTTTATACGATAGAATAAGTCTGATTTGTTTTCGATAAAATAAAAGAAATACACTTTATTTTGTAGACTGATATTTTAATGAACCGGTAACGCTCAAAAAAAAAAAAAATTTTAGAGAAAATTAAATATCTGCGTACATTTTGTGTTGTTGAATTCGTTCATAGTGTCAATACGTACTGTTTTTGCCATCAGTTTTATTTTAGTAACAAGAACGAATTTCCATATTAATAACGCTTTTCTAATCAGAGAAAAATTACAAAAAAAAAAAAAATGTTGGTCTATTTTAATTATTATTTTAAGGTATCCGACTCGGTTCGGAGACAATTTTCAAAAATATAACTTAAATAATTATTTACTTGTTATTTTTTAATTAAGTATGTTGCAAAACTATGAAAATACAGCAAGAAGAATTTTTTGAAAGCTTATTTTTCAAAATATTGAGAAATTTGTACCAAAATATTCCAAAAAATTGCTCTTTTGCTAACAAATCTAGAAAAATATATATCACAAAAATAAATAAAATTTTTGTAGGGATACAATTCTTCAATGATTAATTATGCTGTCTATTAAAAAAACTCATGTTTTACAATAAAATTATGAAATACAGGTGTTCGACATAAAAAACACAGAATATTTTCAAAAAAGTTTTTTTTTCATATAAAATTACATTAAAAAATAACTTAAATTTAAAATTATTCTTAACTTTTAGCAGAAAGCATTCATTATAATACAAAGAACAAACTCAAAAATTTTCATACGAATATTTCGTTTACTTTAAGAAATATTACTCTTAGCGTTAACCATTATGTTCAAAAATAACATTCTTCAGGAAATGCAAAATAAAGTTTATATTTGCAATAAATGTTTTTAAAGATTTAGGAAGGTGAAGCAAAACATTCCTTTTATTTTGTCTACATTGGCGTCAGCCAGCGCATCGCTTGTAATTTATTGCTGACCAGTGTAATCACTATTTTTTATTAAACAGAATAAAACTAGATTTTGAAGGGAGAGGTTGTGTGGCAATGACTCTCTCTATTTGAATAGATATTGATTATGATTTCGTTTCTTGTTGCATCGGCCACCAATGGATTGATTATATATTTATAAAAATTAGAAAATTGAATTTTTAAATGTATCGAACGATATGAAATCGTAGTATGTGGTTTTGTGAATTAACGAAAACATTGGAATAACGCTTAAAAGCGTGAAACCGACTAACGGTAAAAAATACTTTTTACAATTTAAATAGAACATTGATACTTTTATATCTAGTAACTATATTTTATAAAAAATGGAGGAGAAAAAGAAATTGAAGAAAACTAAAGCTGTCATTCGTACAGCAGTAACTAAAATTATGAATAAATTAAAAAATGAACTTGATTCTCAATCTGTTGATACTTTACATCAACATTTTGATTATTTAAATGAAAATTTAAAAGAATTAAAAAAGAGAACTAGATAAAAAAAATACAAAATATTTTTCTGATAGAAGAATTTGATGCAGAAATACAATCTGCATTCGGCTATAATGAGAAAATTTCTGTGTTGTGTTCTAAAATTAAAATTAAGAATCTATCTAAAAATGATTCTAGTGTATCGTAGCAAACAACATTGAATGTTCAAAATGATTCGATTAATGGATCTTCTGTAAGTTCTAACAGAAATATTAATTCTGTTCGTCAACCCAAATTACAAATCGATAAATATTTCTGTGATCCATGTCTATGGTTAGAATTCTGGAATAAATTCCAAAACTCCATAGACAAAAATGAAACATTAACAAAAGTGGATAAATTTTCGTATTTAAAGTCATTACTAAGAGGAGTTGCCGATAATGTAGTAAACGGTTTCGCTTTATCTGATGATAATTATGACAATGGTTTGATATTATTAAAGGAAAGGTTTGGAAGAGAAGAAATTGTAGTTAACGCGCATATGTCGAAATTACTCAATCTTTATCCTGTAAAGAATTCAAATAACGTTATTGGATTAAGGAAGTTATACGATATTTGTAAAATACAAATTAGAAGTTTAGAATCACTTAACGTAACATCTGGAATGTACGGTTGTGACGGCTCACGCGTCCTTTCTGTAACATAACCTCTGGGTTCTTTGACGGCCAAGATTAATGGCAAATCTTTTCCAACCCAAATCCAAGAAGTGAAACGAAGGTATAGATGCAAATAAGATACCCAAAAGGACGAATTTTTAGAAAACCGATGGAAATTTAAGAAAGTTCAGTTTAAAAAAGGTAGAAGTGTAATTTGCGGCCTCCCCAAAGAATCACGGATAGCTCGCCATTACTACAAGGTGTACTATTGCACACGAGCCCCACACCGATCTGAAGGTGTTGGAATCGTTCTTGGAATTCAAGGTAGGAAGATTTTTTTCCCGAATTCGAAATATTATTAGGATTAAAATGGCGGATAATATAATTTTTTGTAAGTGACCCAATTGGCGATCTGTGTTAACTACGGCTACGTGTTTGGTTTTTCCTCACTTAAATTTGTTAATAAAAGAATTTAAGTTAAACTCTTAATAAAAGTCATATTAAAATTCAAAAATTTTTTACAAAAAATCCCACACTTCTAACTTACGCTGACCCACCAGATATCCAAGAGACAGATCGACCATACCAACGGTCATTTTTGAATTCTTTTTAAATTACTACCGAAGATCTGGTCTTAGATTTAAACAGAAAACAATTGGGAAAAAAAAAGGGGAATACTTTCGATTTTGGGAAATTTGGGCAATTTTTAAAAATAGAATGTGAATCCCCTATCTGCTAAGGGGCCCGGGGGGCGAGGAAAAATCTTCTTACTCATAACTCAAAAACATGCAAACCGGGTATGGGTAATAAAAACATTTCGCGAATAGATAAAAAAAAAATAAAGGTCCACCTACATGTGAATTTATGAATCGGTAAAGAAAAGGAAATCTAAACATTGTTTTTTGTAATCTAGTCATCTGGGAAAAAGTGTAAAATTATATTAAAAAAGAAAAAAAAAAAGGGAAAATTTTTTTTGTGTCTGCACCAAACACTTATAAAAATTGTTTTTTAAAAATTGACTTGCAGAATTTGCAAGGAGACTTAACAAAAACTATTTGTTTTAAATCAAAATTAATTAATGAAAATAAGCATATACGAATCAGAAGGGAAGGCAATGGATTCTCGATACAGTCGCTCAACTATTTTTTACAATAAGCAAAATAAAATTTTCTTAAACATTACCGAAAAATAGGAACATAATTCTATAAATTATTTTGGTTTTTGTTGGGATAATGAGAAGCTTTATAACAAAAGAACTGTCTAACTGTTTGGACTTTTCCCAATAGAAAAAAAAAAGCTTCGGTGTGTACTTTGGAAAAAAAAACTCCTTAAAAAAAAGACTTGATGTAGTTAAATTAATTAAAAATAAGGATTCCCCAAATTTGAAAATAGACATAGATGCGGTTACTGATAAAATTTTCGGCCCAAAACCCCCCCCTAATTATAAAATTTTTTTAAAAAACAGTTAAATTTTTTTTACCCTTACTAAGATTGTCAAGACCCCTTACAATTTCCCGGGGATATTACCGATGTAGTTACGGGAAAAATTAAACATCTGAATAAAAGTTAGTTGCGGTTGAAACCATTTTCCCTTGTTTCAAGGTCGAAATAGGAAAATCAATCATCCTTGCTCTAAGTGTAATAGTTCAAAAAAATTTGATTTCGGATCTACAAAAAAATTTTGGGATCAAGTCCCCGGTTTTTTAATGACTTAAAATGAATCTGATGTTTGAAAATCAAGTAATGAAGAATTTGAATAAGATATTAAATATGATGAAAAAGCAAACCGGTAAAAAGTAGGATTCCCGGGGGTTGAAACTTGTGAATTGAAGATAATAGGAAATAGAGCTGAGAAGAGATTTGCGCGGCTCAGAAAGGATTCAGAAAATCCTCAATTGTTCCTTGAATAAGGGGGTATTGGGGGTTTTTGAAACAGGTATTATAGAGTTAGCCCCAGATTCTAATTGTGACTCAAACAACGTTGCTTTTATCTTCCTACAGAGAAAGTAATTCGAAAAGATCCCCTTCCAGCCAACTACGTATTGTTTATGATGCTTCGTCACATGATGAAATTCCTTCTCTGAATAGTTTCACATATAGGCCCAAACCCCTTTATCCTAAAATTTTTTGATATCCTTCTGAGATTTGAAAAATGCGGTGCTTTCACTGCCGACATGAAGCAAGCATTTTACAAAAAGGTTGAATGAGGAGGATAGGGACTAAAAAAATTCTTTTTTTCAAACACCCCTTGTGAGTCCCCCTTTTTTGTATATCTTTTTCCCAGAGTTTTATTCGGTATTAGTAGTAGCCCTTTTTTTATTGAGCGCAACTATAAAACAACATTTAAAGAAATATTTGGAAAAGTATACAGATACAGTTAATTTTTTGAATGAAAATATTTATGTAGACGTTTTAAGGGAAGCCAACCGTTTTAAATCAAGCTTTAACAATTACTTTAAACGACTAAAATTTTTAAAGATAGTATATCCTCAAAAGGGAAAATTAATTCGAAACCCTTTGCATAAGGCATGGCGAAAAAGGAGTAATTTCGGATGAAATTCATTTTGAAACTTTTGAAAAGATAATTTCCCTCAAATTTTTGGGAAGCTTAAAATAGAGAAGATTTTTTTTACTTTGATATTAAAGGGGTTTAAACGACTTTTCTTAAAAGTTTATAAAAAAAGAGATTTTCCCGAAATTTTTGGCAGAATCTTGATCCCCTTTTATTTTTTTGGGGCCTTTACTCTCGGATAAAGCACTTGATGCAGAAAGTATGGCTTCGGGGGTAGAGGGGGGTGAAATCTTCCTGAAGACATAATTTCCCCTTTGGGGTGATTTGTGAAGAGATTCCCCAAAACGGACTTCTCAATACCACGCTGTTACTTTTTTGACCCCTTTATGTGAATAATTTTATATAAAACCTCGAACTTCACCCTTTTTTTTCTGAGGCCAGCACAAAGCTTGGAACGGGAGCTTATCTCCGTGGCATCATCTAATAAAGAAATTTAACATTTTGTTGCTTCTAAGAACAGAATAGTCGAAAACTTTTCGTTCCAAGATTGGAATTTGGTGCTTTACTGTCAGCTAGATTAAGCACAATATTTTGAAAACTCTAAAAAATCAATATCCTTCTTCTTTTTGGGCAGATTCAAAAATCATTTTTTTTGGGTTCAAACCCCCGAAAGATTTAAACTTCATCAAAAACAATTAAAAACCAGAAAATTTTCCTCCCAAAATTGGGATCATTCTGGGAAATTCAAAAACCGGGTGACAAACTAGAGGGAAAATTTCCCGATTTTAAAATACACCTCCCGGTTAAAGGTCCCGAATTTAAAACTTCCCAGAATTTTGGCCCCAAACAAAAAAAGGAAACCCTTTTCCGATTTGAAGTAAAAAATCCGATTTGTTCGCATGAAAGTTTTTAGAAGAACGAAAAATCTTTTTACATCTCTAAATATAGCCAGAAAAAAATTTTTGAATTACCGCGTGGAGAAACGATTTAAGATGTTGAAAAAATAAGTATTATATGGTCCAATAACAATGAAGATTTTAGAAACTAACATCGAAGAGCTGCAAAAATCCTACATCGTTTTATTCACTTGTGGAGTTACCAGAGCACTTCACTTGGAACTGGTGTTTGATATGACTTCTAACTCGTTTCTACTTTCCTTCAAAAACTGGGAAAAGGGGAAATTTAAAATAAATAAGAGAGAGTGACAATGCCAAAACATTCCCTAAAAAAAAATTAAAAAAATTTCAGAATTTTATCCCAAAGCATGGTTAAACTCCATCCCAAGGAAAGGATTATTTGGAAAATATCATGAAAGATCCCCATGGTGGGGAGGGGTTTTATGAACGTTTGGTGGGAAACCGTAAAGAAAACCGCATAAAAAATTTTTGGGGAAAGGGCCCCATTAAGTTTTGAAGAAATGACCTATACTTACTGAAATAGAAGCTGTTCTCAATCTAAGACCACTGAGCTACGTGTAGAAGAAAATAATGAACCAAGACCTCTCATTTAATGCATTTTTTTTAAAATTTGGACAAAATCAACCAACATATCCTGTTACGTTTGCGGAGATCCTAGAAAATGCTTCTACAAAATCATTCTTTTTAAAAAAAAAGAAATAAAAAATTCTCCAAAACAACTTTTTGGATAGATGGAAAAAAAAAATACTTGTTGTTTTGGGGCTGCTCATTCATAAAAAACCGGAAACCATCCTGAACAAAGGTAGGTGAGGTATTGATTGAAACACTAAAACAAGCTTTTTGGAAGCTAGGGAAAATGAAAGAACTTTCCGATCGTGATAAAAAATACGCTGTTAGGAATTAAGGCTAGGGTGGATTTAAAAAAAAACTGTTAACATCTTACCCCCGGGAAATTAAAAAAGTGAAAAATTTAAAAAAAATTTTAGAACTTAAAATTTTTTTTTTTCCCTTTTTTACTGTTTCATTTAGTCTAATTATCATTTATTTAACCTATTTTAAAAACCATTTATTTTCATAATTTTTAATTTTTAATTAATTTCCCTTTGAAAAAAATTTTGTATTTTTTTTAGTGTTTTTGTACTTGCTTAGCATTTTTTTGTATTTTTAATTCTTTGTTGTATAATTTTTATAGTTTCTTTAATTAAAATTTGGGGTTGATAAAAGAACCTTTGGAGTTCAGGTGGGAGGTGGAAAAAAAATTCCTTTTATTTTTTGTCTACTTTGGGGCCAGCCAGCCATCCTTTTAATTTTTGCTGACCAGTTAATCACTATTTTTTTTAAGCAGAAAAAAATAGATTTTTTAAGGGAGGTTGTGTAGTCTCTATTTTTATAGATATGGATTATGATTTCGTTTCAAAGGTATTAAAAATCTCCAGATTTGTATTTGTGCCTTCCGAACCTCTTCCAAACTTTAAATTTTGAATGGCCCTTTTTTTTCGAACCGTTTCTTATCTGGTTTAGAATGCCCTTGAACCAACAATTCTCGTTTGTCAAGGTACCAAAATATCCTTTTAAATTTTAGAACAAATTTTATTCCCAACTTTTAAATAGAGGAATAGACCAGCAAATCCCAAAAATTAAAAGTATTATTGCGATATAATTCCAACGGGGTGTTTGGCTCAACAAAGTTGTCTTTCGGGTTATACTCCACACAACATTGTTAAGATTTTCATTGGTTCTGAGATTTCCCCCTGAAGCATTTTTTTTAGAAGATTTTGATGCAAAATTCCCTTTTAAGTCTTTTTTAAAGGAATTAATAGCTGAATTTGGAAGATCCGTTGATTTTTTTTTTCGACGTTTTAACAAATTCTGCTCTGAAAACTTTTTTGGCCTCATTGATCTTGTTTTTGCATGTCAACTTT
Source organism: Trichonephila inaurata madagascariensis (assembly GCA_019973955.1). NCBI lineage: Eukaryota > Metazoa > Arthropoda > Arachnida > Araneae > Nephilidae > Trichonephila > Trichonephila inaurata. The sequence goes on along the minus strand of BMAV01025371.1, from coordinate 4,542 downwards.
AATTTAATTAAAAATAACTATAACTCTATATATAAGTACTAATAAAAAAGTTATAAAGATCTAGTTTTTGAACACAAATGATAAAAAGATAGCAACTCGTTTAAATCATAACAAACATTGCAATCAGTTAACCTTGCCTATTTTCGCAAAATATATCTTTAAAAAATTTAAAAAATGAAATAAAGTTTACTAATCATAAAAAAATTTGTTAAAAATTTTAAAAAAAAAAATCTCATTTCCCGGGTAAAATCAACCGAAAACCCCTTGGTTTGTTTTGGGGTTTTTCTACCTCAAAAAAACAGCTATAATTTTTTTTTCTAATTGATCAAAATTTAAAAAGTAGACAAATTTTTAGAAAGTTATCAAACAGGCTAAAAATGGACAATAAAATAAGTTTAGGTTTTATAAAAAATGAGATTTTAAACCATGGATACCTTGGTGGAAGGGGGTTCCCTGAAACATTTTTAGAATAAGGGCTCTGAGATGAAAACGCCACTGGAAGGGGAAAAGGGATCTACCCTTTGGGATGTCGTAATAAAAGTTGTTCGTCTAATAACTACATTCGCCTATGACTGATTGCCCGGCCTAATCGAACAGATAAAAGCTTTTATTTGTCCATTGAAATATTCAGAAGGGAAACATTTTTAGATCCAAATACGTGGAAACCCGTGTTTTTAAAGCGCATAAATAAATTTTAGAAAGTTTAAAATTTAGCTAAAAAGTTTTTGGCCAAAAAAAAACTTAGAATAACTTTTTTTAAAAAGCTCCTTTTTTTAAAAAAAGCTTTTTTATAATAAAATTTTTTCCTGTATATAGCTCAGACCTTTTACAGGGCTCAACTACGATTTTTAAAATTTAGATTATTTCGAGGTCAACCCATTTAAATATAATTACTGGCATTTTTTTTTTAAAATTTCTCCCCCCCGTTGTCGTAAAAAATGGATAAACCCCTTTTAAGTTATAACAAAAAATTTAAATTTTTAGCTATATACAGGGAAAATATTATTATAATGGGAAAATTTTTCACGGAGAACATTTTTAAAAAAAATTTTTTTAAAATTAATTTTTTTTCCAAAATATTTATTTAAATAAAAAAATTTTTCAAAATGCCCTTAAAACAATTTATACATGTATTTAATCTAAGTGACACAAATTCATGAAAATTATCCATTTATCCCCTTTTAAAATCAGGGTTTCCCGAACGTAGTCGGATACCTTAAGAAATTCAGATTGAGCACAGGAGAATACCATCTACAAAGGTAATGATATCCTATAACAGAGTTCAGGTACCTCAGTCCGTTTTATTTATTTTGTGAACACAGATCCCAAAAAGACCCTTGCATCAATGCAACCCTTTTTAAAGGGGCCAGGCACTTGTGGATAGTCCAGCGTTCGGGGTGGAAATCCCCCACGAGGGATTTTCCATTGTCCAATAATCGGCATGGTGTCGATTTAGTAATCTAAAACATTGAAACAGAGCCTCGTCCGACCCATCAATGTTGGATAAAAATCTGATTATTTTTAGGTGAAAAATTATCTTACCCGTGGGAAACATATGTCGCGTTCCGTTTTAATTAATTGATTCTCTAAAACCTTCTAGTAAGAAATTTTGCTCTATTTCTTTTTTCATTTGCAATGCCAATTTTCTGAATGTTGCAAATAGGGACGCTGCTGTCATTTGTATTAGGTCAGGCGTAGCAGCTTTACTGTATTATGACCTCACTTGCACAACTGTATCACAAGTATTTTCAGGTTTAAGGAACTTTCCTATGCACCCCGTATATGCTTAAATACACTCACACACACTACATATCCCTTTAGTGGTACTATTTGTGGGCCTCACAGATCACAATTAAAAGAGATTATCTCTTGTGGGGAAAGTTTTGGCACAACACGTATGCATCAAAAAATGTTTGTGAACAGAGTGCCTCATTCTATGAATCACGTTCCAAAATCAGGGTGTGGAAATATGTAGTGGGTAAACAATTACCATATTTATTCGAATCTAAGCCACCACTGATTCTAAGCTGCACCCCCAATTCTGAACACGTTTTCGAGAAAAATTCTATGAAAGGTTCATACGATACTTAAGAAATTTTAAAAAATTAATGAGAAATAATAAGAAGTTAATAATTTACTTAGTTTCTCTGGCAATAAAAACTTTCAAATACATACAGGAGCCCATAATTACACTAACCATCAGTATCATATATCGAAAATGATTCGTCAATCCCATTGTCATAGCTGATTTCGGAATTAGCATAATCATTTTCACACACGGTGTCGTCTTCCGTGCTATGGAATGAATTTTTTGTATACGTAACATTTTTTTTAAAATAATGTGTTTTAGAAGAATATATAAAAGAATTTTTGAAAACTGTTGAACATTTACAAGCAAAAATTATGTCATTTTGTTTACGCCATATACGCATATTTGTTTCATCCGTGTCAAATTTTCAATGGCCGCTACTCCGTTTTTTTTATGTATATAAAATTGCCTCCTTTTTTCTTCTTGATAATCTCAGTGAACTCTCGCCTTGGCGATATCAACAATATCTTTGATATTTAAGTGATTAAAAGAAAGCGTAAATTTTTTTTTCCTAAATGAAAGCAGACAACGATGTTCAGGATAGACTGAATAGTGATGACGGAATGGGATAAGTAATCGATGCAAATGGCTAAAATGGACGGTTACATTTTTCCCTTTGAAAGGTGGAAACTCGATTTCCCCTATTTAACTAATGTTTCGCCGATTCTAAGCCGCACCCGATTTTCAGTAGCATTAACAATGAAAAAAAACAGTGCTGCTTAGATTCGAGTAAATTCGGTGTATATCAGTAGCGCACACAGGAATTTTTTGGGGGATTGAAAGTTCACCATTCTTGTATCATGCTTCTTTTGATTTTGTCGAATTTCGGGAACAAAACACAATAAAAAACTAATTGTTGAATAAATAATTAGGCTTAATTAATAAAATTAATCATTAATCACAAATATGTAATTAAATTTTACGTATTATATACTTAGAATTATAATTAATCGGAAAAAAATCAAGGGCTTTGGGGAGGGCAGACCCCCAGGACCTACCCCCTTGTGTGCGCCTCTAATGTATATATTATATACAGAATTTACATTTAGTATCTTAGTATTTGTCTTTTTCACTTCCTGGGTGATAACAGGAAGTGTAGCAAATCAGCTACACTAAACATAATTGGAAAGGTATCCAAGATATTCAAATACTAGACAGAAAACGATAAGCAAAATAAGAAATACCTTTTGAGAAATATGTGTTAAGTGAACATATAAAATTATTCATTTATTGAGTAGCAAAACGTATCTCAGAAACGTAGTGAAACTGAAAATACTTGACTTAGATACGATTTTTCATATGAGAAAATTCACTTGAATTTTGGCATTATCTCAAAACTTAAAATTAACTTTAATCGCTGCAGTCATTTCACCCTGCAATATGACGCGTCGAATGATCTAGTTGATGTAGCTCAGCTGGCCGTTTTTGCAAGAATGGTTTTTGATTATTCCGAAATAACAGAGGAGCTGTTACATGTAAAGAATATACCATTAACAAGACGCACTACAAAACAGAACATATCTTTAACAGGTAAAGATCTATCAAAACATTCCTATAAATATGTTGGTAGGCTTAGTAACTGATAAGAGCTCTTGTGATGGTAGGCAAAGAGAAAGAATTCTTAACTTTTAGCAGGGCCGGCCATCTGGGGGATGTGCGGATGCTATGCACCGGGGCCCCACGATTGAGGGTCCCCAACTTGATAAAAACTAAAATGTACTCTAGTGCACATGTAACCTAAACAATATTCCTATCATTGTCAATATGAATAAAAGAACATTTCATCTTAAAAGGGGACGTGGTGCGATTTACATAAAATTTTTTAGTTTAATGGTTTTCAAATTTTTTGGTTGCCTACTATGTGTGTAATATGTAAAACAGATTTTATGCTCAAAATTTCATAAAAATCTAGCCATTTAATTTTTTAAAGAAAAAATTTAAAATTTGTGAAGTGATTTTAAAATGCTACTCCTCCTACAAAAATTTGCGTACATGCATGAAATTGATTTACAAGTAGGTCAAATTATGTACAACAAAAGATGGTATGGGTTTTGCGAGAACATGATTAGTATTCGTACAATACTTCTTTTTATGAATGCTTATTGAAAATTCCATAAAAAAATGTATAAATTCTGAGTTCAATTATTTTTTTAAAAAATAGGTATTGCTTTGATTTAAAAATGCATACCAAGTTTTGTTACATGTACTATTAGAAATAGGTAAAAAAAAATTCAAAGCCATTTGGCACAATGGAAAAAAAAACCTTAGCATTTTAAATGAAGACAAACTAGTTATTTTATCTTTCTGAGATAAATAGGTTTAAGGTTTTGATTTGCCATAGGGATGTGAATAAAAACGAACGTAAAAGCTATCATAATTCTGCGTTTTTTAAGTTTAGAGCTTTCAAATTTTGTGAGGTTATAGAAAAGTATATGAAGTATATTTAGGCTATA
>BMAV01025370.1:0-173873 GCA_019973955.1 Trichonephila inaurata madagascariensis | reverse complement strand
ATTTTTCAAACATATCAAAATTTGACGACTTGTTCAAGTTTACCGCCTCTGTTCTAGAATAATCAGATAGTATCGTCTTCTAATTAAGATCATAATTATTCTTTTTTCATGTTTATCTTGATTCATCGTTCATATACAAGTTGAATAACAATAAATAACTAGAATAGACATCCACCTCAATATCAGTTAGTTATTTTTCATAGCCTTAGAGTCACAGAGGTTTTAATCCAGACAGAATAGAATTGATTCTTTGTATTCAAAGTGAAAAGTAAAAGACACTGGCGTTCGAAATTCAGCAAATTTATACACTCTTGTTTGATTACATCTCGTAATAATGCATATATTTTAATGAAATTAAGTATGTATACACATTAAGTCTAATATGTTACAAAAAAAGAAGAAAACTGTGCCTGAATTATGGTATACATCCATGTTCGTATGTAAGATAATTTTCTTCTGCATTTTATCAGCTAACGTTCATACCATATTTGCATTAAAAAATATCCAATATTTATGGAAATAATCCCCCAAAAGTGTAGATTCTCTCTTAATCATGAATACAGAATATTTCCAGTTGAAAAATAAAATTTATTCCGCTGTCTTATACTTTTAGCAATGTAATTATTAAGGTTATTCAAAAGTTAAATAAAAAGTTTCACGTCTAAAAGAATTGCATTATTAAAGAATAAATACACACACCGATTAGTTAATGCCAAGAGCCTCATGAATTATTTATGATTTATGAAATAAGCATCAAATCATGCAAGTTATATTTTACATATATTTATCAAATAATGTTACAATGAAAGTTTATTTAATTTGCTGCACAAATTATAATTGTGACGTCATTGATTTAACAGTTGTTTAAATATTCAGGTTCCATTTTTTCTAATCCAACAGAACACTGTTTTTAATTTTTTGTATATTATTCTGTTCGTGTTTCTCTTAATTCATTCATGATCTTACTGAAAAATTTCGTTTAAGAAAGCTCGGTGCAACAGTGTAGACTTTCATGTTTTTATGTATTCGTTAGAGAAAGAGAGAAGTGTGATACATAAATAAAGAGAAGTTTTTTTTCCAAGACAAAAAATGTATTTATGTATATAGTTCAAGACGTCTATCTTACTACTTAAAGCATATAAAAAATTATTGGTAAATTCTTGAATTTATGTTTGTTTATTAAGTGTATCTTTTTGCTGCTATAATTTCATTTTACAATAGTTATTCTTTTTAGCAGTTTTTCATTGTCTTAGTCAATCTTTGTTTAATAGATTAGTGTTTGATTACACGTGCAAGTTTCAGGCTTAAATCTTTTTAAACCATTTTTCATTTTCTACAATTTTTTCCTGCATAAATTTTCTGGAGAAAGGGCAGGTTGGAATCCTATAAATCTAGCTTAACCCTACTTCACTGCCCGAAGTTAATGTCAGCTTTAGAAAACATGATAGTTTTCCATTTTGGTCGATATAATTTGATATATATATATATATATACCAAATTAAAAACTTAATGAATAGGTTTGTTGTTTTTGGTTTTCAGTTTCAGAATTTCTCCTTTTTAGGTAGAATATTTAATTTGTTCATCATTATATATAAATATATATATATAGTAATATAAAATATAAAAATGAAGAAGTACTAAAACCTACAGTGCTAAAACAGGAAGAAATTGAAATTCACCAGACACAACAAATGTAGAAACAAAAAAGTCTTTGGACTAAACTGGAGACATATTATGATTTCTAAAGCTGTCGCTGAATTAGGCCAGCGAATTAGGGTTAGCAATACTTTATGGATCCAACCTTCCCCGTACAGCAGAAACTTTCGACATAATAGAGGGGGAAAAAACCAAGTTGAAAAGTTAAGCCTAATACAACACGTGGAAGAAAAATATATATATCGCTGACTCTATTATTTTTTTTCTTATTAATGGATTCAATGAAAGATAATTTATTCACACAATCCTGGCAAAATCTTTAAAAATAAAAAGGTTCACTTTTGAAAAAAAGAAATCCAAATAAAGTATCCAGCAATATTTTTTTGGAAAAAAATCAGTTGTGTAATTTATTTAAATTAAAGCTACCTTATATTATAAATTCCTCCTGAGAACCAAAACTATTATATGCCCCTGTCTGTTATTTTAAATTACTGCACCAAGCATTAAATTCAGAATTGTTTTATTCTAACGTAAAATAAAGTACAATAATTTTATATATATATATATATATATATATATATATATATATATATATATATATATATTATTCAAATTTTGTTTTATACTATGTCATAGCCATGTATAGTTAGTTTACTAGAAAAAAGATTTCCAGAGTTATATCATTTTAAGCCATTGTTATTCTAATTTATGATTTATAAAATCAAAAATGTATGATTGTCGGTTTGAAAAAGATTCCATCTCACGAATTGAATATAATTTTCTTTTCTTAGAGCTTTTCCCCGCCTACTTATAAATAAATGCGTTTAGTCCGTGAAATATTGGAATACATCTTTACCTTTCGACTATTGTGCATGTATCTTATTTTTTAAATGTAAAAGATATTGAAATTTATTCAATTTTATTCTCCAATCTGCGATATGTTATCCTTCCTTCAATGTTTGTTTATCGTATTTCGGTTGAGAAATAAATATATTGAATATAACTGTCTCATTTCTTTTGTTTATATATATATATATCTTGAGTTTTATACTTAACTTTGACAACTGTGGACAGATACTTTTTTGATATTCCTATTTACATAAGATTATTTCTTTTCATGAAAATAATTGTATAAAATACATCTTAAAAATGCAATTTATATTATTCATATGCATCAAGTATTTATACGCTTTATATTTTTTGGAATCTTTGAAGTATTTTGAAAAGATTTATAGAATATTTGCTTTCAGTTTTCAAAACTTGTCTCCGAGCAATGTATTTATTTCGCTGCATAGCATAAACGGAGAAATATCTGTACTGCAGCATTTTATAAATTTTTAATAAAAAACTAGATTGCTCTACAAATAAAAACTAAAACTTTTATGCAAAATCTGAGATTTTTTGGGTGTGTTTTTATTTATATATTATTTACACTTTTATGAAATCACATCACATACATATCTTGTTTTGGTTTTTTTTTATTCTTTGCTGGTTTTCTAAATTACTGTAAATATAAAGCACTTTCTAACATATTCAAAGGATGCCATTTTGAAATACTAAGCAAATTTAAAATAATTGTAAGAAATGTTACCCAATATTTTTAAGCGAAGTTCAAGATTAGAAGTAGATGTACGGAATATTGAGAAATGGTAGTTATTTAAAAAATTCACACAAATATGTACTACTTTTTTTTGGTTTGCGAAAAAGTACATAATTAAAAAAAAATTTTTTTTAAAAAGGGAAATTGGAATAAATATGGAACGTTATTAAATTATCTAGCATCCCGTTATTTTGTACACAAACAGAAGCAAAAAAAAATATTAATTTAGTAGCAAACATTAAAGTAACAGAATTTTAAAAAAAATTTAATTAAAGAAGTAAATATATATTTCAGAATGTAGACGATAATAACAATAGACAACAAAAAAGTTCAAAAATTAAAAATATAAATTGATTAAATAATAACTACAAATTAAGGTTAAAACTTTGATAATTGAAACTCCTTTTTACAGTATTATATATTTTATAATAAATAACTTAAAAGAAAAGTACCGTAAAATCTGGTGTATAACGCGCACTTTTAACACCAAAAATAAAATTAAAATTTACGGGTGCACATTATACACAGGGTATAAAAATGATAGCTTTAAAAATAAAAAAAAAGAGATGAGCATATAAAAATTAAGGCTTCTACATTTATCTCGAAATTCTGTTTATTTAAAAGAAATGACATACATTATATCAAAAGGATTATCACAAGTTTTGGGTCACATTTTTCAAATGTCGCATAATAACCCCAATAAATTGCCTAAATTTCGGTACCCGACTACGTTGGAACCGTGATTTTAAAAACGCAAAATGGGTAAGTATGTTTTATGTCACTTAAATTAGAATACATGTATAAAGATTGTTTTGGACATTTTGAAAAAAAAAATTTATTTAAATACAATTTTTTGGCAAAAATTAACTTAGAATAATCTTTTTAAATGTTCTCCTTTTGTGAAAAATACTTCTATTATAATAATATTTGCCTGTTATAGCTCAACCTCCCCTAAGGGGTTCAACTAAATTTTGAAAATTCACATTATTTTCAGAGTTACCAACAATTTAAATAATTATTGGCGTTTTTTTTTTAAAATTGCCCCCTCTTTTGTCAAAAAAATGGATAAATCCACTTCTAAGTTATATATTTCAAAAAAATTCTGTTGACCTCTGCAGAGGTTTTACTTCGGCAAAAAAAAATTTTATAATAAAAATTTTTTAAAAAAAACATTTTGGAAAAAAAATTCTAATTAATTTTTTCCGTTGTTTTAAATAAAAAATTTTCAAACTGTCCTTAAAACAATTTTACAAATTTTAAACTAAAACTAAATATCATTATCCATTTATCGCTTTTTAAAACCGGTTCAAAAGGGTTGGTCTAAAAAAATTTACACGATGGTTCAGGTTTCATCTCAAAAAAGGCAGGTTTCATAGTAATCGTAAAACATGTGGGGTTATCGAAAAACCTAAAAAATTTAAAAAGAGGAGAAAGTATAGTAGCGCGTTATATGCTGGATTTTTGGATATAAAATTATTAATGATTCAATAATGTGATGTACTCTTGTAATACAATTAGAAAGGCTAAGTAAAAGCAAACATTTGTAAACGACTAAATAAGTTCCCATTTTTCTTCGCTGCTGTGATAAGTATCCTTGTAATGAGAAAGACAATTACTAATACAAACAAAAGCTGTTAATATTGGAAACTGTTCCTTTAATACAGTACTTATTTGTAATATTTAAAAGAAACCAAAATTCATTAGAGATGTGTTTATGAATATAGCTCGTAAAAAAGAATTTATATTAAAAGTATCACTATTTTATCTTAAGAATTATTTATTCAATAGAACAAGTTGTTATCTATTTAAATGTTGTTTTTTCGAAATCTTCTAAAGAAAATCAGTTTATAGAATTTTACACACGTTTATAACTCTCTCTCAAAACTAAAAATTAGTAAGAGCCAATTATTTATTTATAAAAAATTAGATCTTCGTTAAGAAAAAAAAATAATGTATTTTGTTTTAAAAAAATTAAGCTATTTTATGACAATGTTTCATATACTATACTGTTCGAATTAATTGGGTCAAATGGGAGAAAAACGATTTTTCCTAAAACCTTAGCTTTTAACCATTACATATCTTAAGTAGACTGAAAAATCTCTATATTAGTATCAAGTATATGTCCTCTTTTAGCAGAAATGACCTCTTGAACACGTTTTGGCATTAACTCCACCAGTATAGCACGCATATTCTTGACTTAATCATCGAGGAAGTACACTTTTTATCATCTGTTTTGTCGTCGTGTAATTCATCTTAGCTAAAAGATCCTTGAGAATACGCCATAAGTTCTCAATAGGATTTAGGTCTGATGGCCAGGCCAAACAAGGCATATTTTCCCGCATAAAAATCTGGACTGACATCGAATTGTGACAGAGTCAAGTCCTGTTGAAATGTTCCGTCAAATGTTATCATGGATTGAACAATGCTACTACATAATATTTCTAAGTATTCGACAGAATTCATCATGCCTTTAAGAGAAACTAAATTTCCAGTGCCATTTGTAGTGAAAAACTCCAAAACATCTCTCCAGAAAGATGTTTTACAATCTGTTGTGGATATGATCTAGTAACAGAGTATCATCTTCACTTTGTTTTACTGTACTTGATTTGTATACCTGCGCAAATAAATGTATTTCGTCACTAAAAATTACCTTCTTCCAGGCGTTAACAGTCCAAGATCGATATTTTTTGGTCCATGCTAAACGTTTTTCCATCATTTTCTGAGTTAGGAATTGTTTTATCTTCAAGCTTGTTGCCTTACGACCGACTTCCAGAGGCTTTTGAGTACAATTGAGGTATTTACATTAACACTATACTCTAATAAATCCTTCCGAAGGTTTATGCTTGTCTTCCTTGGATTTATTTTGCAATTTCTTATTAGAACTTTATCGGTTCTTGGAGTAGTTTTCCGATTGCGCCCACATTTTTCTTTTCTTTTTAGAGAGAATGTTCCGGAACCTTGAAATGTTCATAAAATTCTCGAAACTTGTTCATAAAATTCTTGCCCACACCAACCGCCATAGCTATATCTCTCACAGTCATAAAAGTGTGTTCGTTAAGAATGATTATTTTAAAATGCTACCTTGGAATAATATCCATGTGTGAAAAAACTAAATAGGTGTTAGATGGAACGCAAAATTATAACCACCAGCTGCCGCACTAAAATGCCCACAACTGAGCTACTGATACACTAAAACCAGTCAAATGAGTAAATTATAGTCAAAGTTGAACCGTCACACTACCTCTAGGCAAATATAACTGATTTGTGGCAGTTCAGGAGATCACTGGTACCAACTCAGACAAGAAAAATATGTTTGTCCCAATTAATTCGAAGAGTATAGTACCTTTCTGAGCGAATTACATTTAAGAAACTGTAACTGCTGCTGTACATTTTTAGGTGTGTGAATATGTAAAATAAAAGTAATATATGTATGTCTGCATGTATATTCATTTTGCTCATCAAAATGTTGCAATCACGGCAAGAGGAAAATATGGGTAAAATTCAAACCAGCACTTATTTAGGTAATTTTCAGGAGAGAAGAATGAGCAGTCTCCTCGTTCGACAAATAACAAAAAAAGAAAGTATCCCTTTCTAAATTTTAAAAAAAAGACAAATCACAGGAAAAAATATCATAAGAAAGTTATAATCACGTGTTTAAGAAAAGGGAAATGTTACTTTATAAACTACGTAAGTGGTCTTAGGGAAATACTTGGGCATCAGCTTTTTCTGGGGAAATGTACGCGTAAGCCATGTAGTTATGTTTTCCTATGAATAAGAAATGAACTTTAAAGATAATGAAGTTTTCAATTTTTTTAGCGTGGGAAAAAAATAAGACTGGCGTTTCGAAGAACGGTTAAGATGAATTCGAATAATGGTCGAAGAATTAAGATACATGTAAAAATATACAAGATTAGAGTTTAAAATAATTAGATTAATTAGATAAGATTAATTTAATATATATTTAAATTAATATAAAATTGTCCCACGTACACACAAATTTATATATATATATATATATATATATTAGTTTTTTTTCCTAACTATTGAATCTAATCACAATCGAAACTAACAATAGTCCTCTTAAAACAGATTACTTTGATGTATTGTTGTATATTATGGATTATATAATAGCAATATATATTTTTTATAAAAGAGATGCATTTAGTTTAAATATTACTCAAGTACCCTCCTGGAGTTCAAATATTTCAATTTCTATTTTTTGAAATATTATGATTACTATTTTTAAATATAAATAGTTTTTTCAGAAATTTCATTATTATTATTATATAAATGTTATTAACTTAATAAGTAGTAAGACAAAACATTAGAGTTAGTGATAAATCAAACATATTAAATCTTAAAATGTTTATTAATTGTTGTATAGCACATGTAAATACTGTAATTATTTTCTTTATAATTACACTTCTAATAGTCTAAAGTTTCATGACAAATTTTAAAATAATATTTTAAATATGTATAAAATTTTGAATTTTATTTATTATTTTTTAATTTAATTTTTTATGAATTTTTAAAATTTATTTTTGATATTTACTTTAAAATTTTTTGTTTTCGTTTTTTTACTGCTAAGATGACCCAAGATGGTGGCGCGAGTGAGTGAGTGAATATTAACGTCGCACTGTTCAACTATACACGAGGGCTTTTGGTGACAGACCACGTAATTTTGAACCATGGTCAAGTGACGTGGACGACACCTGATCTTTGGGGGGCTATCATTGAAAAGGCTGAGGTATCATTGAAAAGGTAGCAGTGCCGGATTACTCATTAGGTGGAGTAGGCAATCGCCTATGGGCCCCGCATTTCTTAGGAGCCCACAAGAGCTTGTTTTGTTTTCTGTTAGTGCTCCAAAAACCGGCTACAGGGCCCCCGAGAATTCGACAGCCAAGGGGCCTCCGTGTCGTTTAATCCGACACTGGGCTGTAGCTACGCCACTGCTCTCATAACTACACAAAAAATTATAAATAAAATTTCATTTAACACCTTGCAATTAATTCTTATGAAAAAGATCATAATTAAATAGTTTTAATCCAAAATCTGTAAGCCAAATCTGTATTTTGAAAAATTGCAACACGATTTCACCAAAAAGATTGTAGTCAAGGAAACTAATTCTTTCATACATCAAATCTTACTTGAACAAAAAAATTTCAGATATATTCAATCCTACGGATAAACGAACTTCAAATAACGAGCTCCTCCGGATCACAAAAACTGATCGTTAAAGCCCCTCGCATCTCAGCTTCCGCTTCGTTTGTTTCATAAACAAAAACCTTTCACACCCTTTTAAATTCCACCTCTCAAATAATCGATTAAAGCCTTACTTAACAATGCAAAAGATCCAAATATTCAAGTAGACGGAATAAGTGAACAAGAAAAGCTACGGCTCGTAAAAGAATTTAACGGCCTATGGATGTGAAAGAAATGTCTTAAGTTCGGAAGACTCTAATCATCATATGCAAATTCTTTTTCAAGATCCGTTTAACGCTGCTCTAACTCAATTAATATTATGTTTCGCAGTTGGTAAGTGATCCTATCTGTTAATTTTCTCTGGATTTTTTTAAATGCATCTATTTTCAGCATTGAGTATATTTTATTTACTCATGCATAGTCTTTTGTGATGCATTTCACTTATTTAAAAAAAACTTTTTCTCTAAAGAAATTATTCCTTTCAATTTAATTTTTCTGTAGGCTCCTCGCGCGCAAAAATACTAATACCATGTCTTATGTTGTAATTAGATGTGTTGAAATACGTTTGCTCATAAGATATATTAAAACGGTTTTTTCTTTCCTTTAAATTCAGTTCTCATTTAAATAGAAAATATTCTAAGATTCGATTGTTTTACGCTTAACTAGTTAATTCGTCTGTATTTTAAAGAAGTAAATGTTCTCAGTCTTCAAACTTCCCCGTATAAACCCAGAATCACTTTTTTAAAAATTAAACTTCAACTATAATCTTTCTTTTATTTTCAAATTTTAAAAGATGAATTTAAAGATCACTTATAAATTACGCATTGCTTTACAAATTTAATAAAAAGACTGTTCACACACACACAAAATCCATTAAGAGTGGCATGTATTTTAATACCTGTTTGCTAAAAGTGACTTATTTATTTCAGATATGCAATAAAAGATTACAAAGACTTAGTTACAGTATTAGGCCAGTAAGCGATCGCAAACTGCTTTAAAATCCTAGAGTTTACAATTAAGTCATCAATGTGGCGATGAGTACACTTAAACAATCTAAACATTTTAAAAACAGAAAAATCAAGTTTTAGACTAATTCCAAAAAAATTTAAAGAAAAAATTACCGTAAAATCTAGCGTATAACACACACCGGTGTATAACGCGCACCTATACTTTCAAGCTCATTTCATTTTTTTAGTTTTTAGGTATATTCGCCATATAACGCACACCCCTTTCTAACGAAGGAAACGCAAATGTATGTGTGAAATATTCGTATGTTTTGAAGTCATTTATTCGAGGTATCATCCCAGACTTTTGAAAAAGTGTAGTACACTTTTAGAACTACAACATTTATAAGTTCGTTAGAGGTATGTCATTTCTTTTAAATAAACAGTATTTCGATCCATGTAGAAGTCAAATGTTTTTTATACTCATCTCTCCCTTTTTTATTATTATTATTATTATTGAAACTCTCATTTTTATACCCGGCGTATAACGCACTCCCGTAAATTTCAATCATATTTTTTGTGTTCAAAGTGCGCGTTATATGCCGCACATTTTACTGTATACACTATCAGACACTATAAAAATTATTCTTTATATTCTGAGACCGTACTAAGTGTGATGCAACAAAGAAATCCTGAAACTTTTTTGTAGACGCAAAGATTGATTACGACAAGAAGGATTTTATTTCCGTCTTTTAGATTAATGAGTTCATTAAATTTTTTTAGAAAAAGTGACAACATTCTAGTTAGATGATGAAAAAAAAAACGCCAATTTTAGTGCAACACAATCTCAAGTGTTTATTTCATGCTTATAGAATGAGAGAGTAGTGCTTATTAACGTCGCATTATAAAGCAATACGAGGGGTTTGGGCGAAAGCCCTCACAATTTTAAACTACGGTCAAGCAACGAGGATGACACCAGAGTTGGCACTCCCCTCTCCTAATTTTCACATCCAACCAACGTCAGAACTTTAAGCCAAGACAGAGTAAGCGTACATCAAACCCTCTTTACTACTATTTTCAGAGGCTTTTAAAGCACCGATCACGAATCCAACACTATGAGAGCTAGACTACCACGATCTCCAAGCTTACAGAAAACGAGAAAGAGTAGAAAAGTTATGCCACATGACATAAAAGAAGCCCAAACTTTTTACAGGGTGGTCATTCTGTAACATCCATCGATACTCCAAGCAAATAACAGCGGATATTTCACATCATATCTCACTCAAAGACTTGTATCTAAAAGAGCTGATCACATTAAATCTATTCTGACTCAAAGTTCTGCACTTGGTATAATGTTGAAGTTACGAAACTCAACTCGGGTCTTTTCATCTGTATTTAATCATAGTTCAAAATTACGAGGTCTGTCACCAGCAGTCACATGTTGGTTATAGTGTGATGCTAATAATCAATTAATCAAATCCACGCCATAGGAGGTTTTTGAATCCGAGCTCTATTTAACTTACATGTACAAAATCAAGACTAGAAGTAAGTGGTTCTATTGGAATATTAACAAATACAAACTCTCAATCTCGACCATTTGGCTAAATTGTTCTAGTAACAAAAAATTAACTCCAGAAAAGGGGGGGTAATAATCATTCGTATTGGGTTTGGATGTCTAAGTAAATCTTCTGTATGCTAGTAATTTTTATTCGAAAAAAAATTTATTTTATTTAGAATAACACTTTTTATACCAGATCAAATATTGTATTATTTGCAGGGTTTTTTCCCCTATTCTACGAGCTAAACAATTTTATAACAATTACTAAATGGACTAAATTCATGATGGTCACATGATAAGGCAATCACGTGTTTCCCCATTGATTAAAAATTGACATACTAGTTGTTCAACTTGTAAAGTTTAGATAACATTTAAAATTTGATGATTGGGTAAATATCTCACGTGTTAAGATTCTTCAAACAGTTTTCAAAATTAAAAAAAAGCTTACATTATACGAATACTTTTAAACTAAGTGCATTTTGCTTAACTAGTGCATTATTATATCTTTGACAAATATGTATTTTCTAAGCTTCAGCAAAAAGCAAAAGTTGGCAACAATGAAGCGCATGAACTTATTGGCTGGAAACGCGTAATTTATATTTATGACATAATTATGACGTCGTATTAATTTATGAACTGATTGGCTGAAAACACATGACTCAGTCACCATGTGACTATGACGTCACATGAATTTACTCCATTGCACATGCATCTGCAAGATGGTAAATGTAGCTTTCATACACTAACTTTTCTTCATTAATTAATTTTTGAAGAATTCTTCATTTTACGATATGTCAGTTCTATAACAAATATAAATAAGCAACTACAATCATTAACATTTTTATTTTATTTTTTTCCCCCAATGGGGCTGCATTTCAGCAACTTAGCCTTTGCAGACAAGGCAAATCCCCAAATATAAGATCCATTTTATAGTGGAACCATATAGTGGCGGCCTCGATACCAAATTTAGACGACTGAATTAATTTTAATTCAAGTTCTCGTCATATGTTAAATATTTCCATAATTATAATTTTCCCTAGAGTACCAGAGCCAAATTTATATTCAAAGGATCTTTTACATGCCACATAATCATATGCATGCCTGCCTACGATTTTCGTTTCTAGAAAACTATTGACTCCATCGAATCCGCCACTAGGGATGGCGATCTGAGATCGATTAATCGAAGAATCTATTTCTCGGGTCCAAAAATCGATTTTTTAAATCGATATGTAGCATTGATTCGATTTTTTCTGTTTTGGTAAAAACCATAAAATTATTTACAATTAGTTAAATGTACCATCTTTGAAACCCGTAATATTACAGTGTTGGTGGTTAAAGGGTTAATTTAAGGGCAAAAACAAAAAAACTGTATTTATCATCACGTTCACTCAATAGACATGATGTATATGAGTATCGCTGGATCATCTGTTCCTTGTAAGCGCCTTTTTTCGATTGCCGGAAACATCACAAGTGATGAGCGGAACCGCTTTGATCCCAGTAGACTTGACAGACTGTTGTTTTTAAAAAGCTCAATATATAACCATTGGGAACTATGAGCTATATTATCTATATTCTATTTTCTAAACTTTTTAATGTAACTAATACATTTAGAAAATAAATGACTTCTTTTAAACCTGATACTCTTTGATATGGTAATAAAAATAATTGTAATTGTCGAATTCCCTGAACTAAAAGATTCGCTGATTTTACTGATAAGAGATGGTTTATTATGGTATCTTTTTCTTGTTTTTCATCAAATGGATTTATATTTACATTGTAAATGCAGATTTGAGAAAAAAAATCGATTTTTTAGAAATCCATCTCTTGGACTTCCATTTTTTTGTGAATCGATTCATCAGGTTACGATTCGAATCAATTTAAAAATCGATCTTTTTCGGAAAGAATCACCATCCCTACATACTACCTTAGGCTTACGAAGTGAACACACTACCTCTAAGCCACCGCGGAGCCGATATTTTAAAAGTTAACTCATTATAGTTTTAGTATGCAATTGTTAAATGATATAAATTATACACACATAAAAAGCATTATATGAGGCCTCATTTACTACAATAATTAACATATTTAGTGAAATCAGCTATTGGTTAATGTTTAAATTCAGAGACGTCAAGGGGTGACCTAAATTGAAAATAGATTTGTGAAAATAATGATTTTTTTAAATTGCGTAGAAAAACAGACTAAAGAGTATCTCATCAAATATATACTTTAACTTCTTAATAAGGTGACCAACCATCCTCCTTTAGGGAACAGTCCTCCTTTTTATATGTTTTGTCCTTCCTCGAAAAGTGTCCTTTTCAATACTTTAAAACTGATCTTTTTAATCTCTGTATTCAGAGATAAACCAAACATGTTTCCAAAATGTCGAAGGATGGTCTGAAACAAATATCATAGAAAATAACAGTTTTCACTGGTATTTTTTGACTTTGTCGCAAGTAAATTAGGCAGATATAGAAAACTACGTTGAGTTTTTATCGAAAGAAATGGCTGATATTAAAATCGATGATAATTGTCTGTTTGAAGCAGAAAGAAGACTGAATGTGTACATTTAAATTCTAATAAATCATAACAATTGGAAAATCAACATGCTGAAAAATTTGTAAAATATGGGTGAAATTACGTAAACCATTTCAAAAATGAACACATTCCATATGGAAATATAATTATTCTTGTTGAATTTACGTTGTGCTGCCCTGGAACTAATGCAGCAGTTGAAAGAGTTTTTTTTCGGTTGGTAATGATTTTCGTGAAGCGACTAGTAATAAATCAAAATATTGAATGTTAATATTTTAGCTACACAGTGCTTACCGTAAAATTCAGTATGAAAGATATTTTTTGTCCGAACTTTCCGATATAGTATAAGAAAATGATAAGTTGACAAAGAAAAAAAAACATTCAATGGAAAAGTATTTGTTTAAGATAATAATTAAAAAGAATGTAAGCGTAATTAGTAAAACGTTTCATATATATATTTAAGTTGTAATTTTTTTCTTAAATTTTTCGTCCTCCTTTTCATTGTAAAAAAAATAGCCACCTTATTCTTAATGAACTATTTATTCCATTTTTGGATAGAATGAGTCACTTTTATAAAAAAAAAACTTTCATTATTCTAATTTTTAAAAAAAACAAAAACTAATTTAATAGTTAAAACAGAATTTCAATTTTCTCTTGGATAACTCATTTATTTACTCATTGTGAACTGCTTTCAAATTAACCAGTTTTTAATATTACTTATCGAAAAATCATTAATGTTAAACAAAACTACAATATTATCAAAATATTATTATTAAATAATATTAATTTTTTATCGATGTATAAAAAACTAATATGACTCATTAAAAACCATTCTATGTCGAATAAATAAACAGATTTGTAATGCATTAAATCTAATTAAAACTCATTTTCATTCTCTTAAGTATTAATGTTAAAATAACAGTAGCTTAATATTTATCTTAACCGTAGTTTTATATGATTATGCTTTAATATTTCTTTTAAAATGAATTTTTCAGTAAAATTTTTGAAATTGTTATAAGATTTAATTGCAATAAACTTAATAAAGTGTTTCCGAAACTCTATTCTCTCGAATTGAACATTTATTTATTTATTTATTGCTACTTTCTAAAACACTTTTGTAAAGTTTTCAAACAATTTTAATTAACAAAATTTTTATTCATTTAGTAATGAAAATATTTTACTGAACATGGCTTGAGGTTTTGAAATGTCTAGTTAATTAATAAAAATAATAATTTTCAGTGAATTAACTCGTCGAAAATAAGGCTAGCAACACACTAATTGTTTTCATCAATTTCACAATAATAGCATTAATTTTAAATTGTTGTTTTAGAACAACGAAAATTATACATATTTCCGAATTATTCATCGAGTAATGCGGAATGTTTATGAAATAATTTTTTAAAAAATCAGAATCATTTTAAAGCTTTTAACGAATGATTCTGTGATCGAAATACGAGAGAAATATTATTTGAAACGTAACTACAAATGAGTAAAGCTTATTTTATTTTATTAAATTCCAAATGTCTTCCAGTTTGAGTTATACTTTCGATTTCTTTTCATGACATTTTTATTTAATAACCTGAATAATTGTAAATAAATAACTGAGTTTTATTTAGGTCGCACCTTTTTCTTTCACAAAATATTTGCAAAAACATTTCACCCCTGTTAATCTCTAAATCCTCTGACATTGTTTTTAAGTTTTTTCCGGGACATATTCTATGGAAAACTAGCAGCAGTTACAGGATTGCATTATTATGTTATGAATGTCGTCTAGGTCTAGTAGGTTTGTGCCTAAGTTTATGACATAATGAGTCACGCACATTTATTTGTTACGGATTACCTTTTGTAATAGTATTTGAAAACGTATGTTTCATACTACCTACTTAAAATGGTCGCAAGTGGAATTTACTTTTTGACATAAGCGCGGGGTTTCAAGAAGTCTTAATACGTCATTACGTATTTGTAATTACATGTTATCATTAAGTGCAAAATGCAAACATCTCAGACAGTGGCGTTACGAAGAATATTAGGGCCCTCCTGCAAAGTCAAGTTTTGGGCCCCAAACCGGACTTGCGTATTTGGCATCGCACCGGCTTTGTGCTCCCTAGAGTCCTGGGCCCTCCCGCGGTGTGGAGGTTGCGGGGGTGTATGTTACGCCACTGATCTCAGACTGGTGGAAACGATTTGTGACGTGGCTTCAGCCACGCCTTCTTTTGAGTGTAATGGTTTTTATACAGTTTGCGTAGAACAAAGAGTTTTTTTAGCAGTACATTGATTTATGCTTCCTTGAGTCGTGTCAATTCACTTTCGAAAACCGCTATTGACCACTTTAAGATATCCGACTACGTTCGGAACCGCAAAAGCATATAAAGAGACTTCATCTCGGGCGAAATGAAGTCTCTGATTGGCTAGACGCTCAACGCTTGTCGCTTACTGCCTTGGTGTGAATGCAGCTTTAGTGTCACTTAGATTAGAAAATGCATATAAAATTGTTTTAAGAATATTATCACAATAAAAAATTATTTAAGTACAATATTTTGACAAAAATGAACATACAATGACCCATTTTCAAAATATTCTCCTTTTGTGAAAAATACTTCTATTATAATAATACTTTGCCTGTATATAGCTCAGACCTCTGCACAAAGGCTCAACTAGAATTTTTGAAATATATAACTTAGAAGTGGGTTTATCCATGTTTTACGACAACAGAGGGGAGAAATTTTAAGAAAAAAACGCCGATAGTTATTTCAATGGGTTGTAACTCTGAAAATAATTGAAAATTTTCAAAAAAAATAGTTCAGACTCTCTGGAGAAGTCTTTACTTTATATAAGCACACACACACACATAAAATATTATTATTTTAGAAGCATTTTTTATGAAAGGAGAACAAAGGTTATTCTAATTTAAAAAAAGGTTATTCTAAGTTAATTTTTTGCCAAAATATTGTACTTAAATAAATTTTTTTGTCAAAATGTCCTTAAAACAATTTTATACATGTGTTCTAATCTAAGTGACACTAAATATCATGAAAATTATCAATTTGTGTGCTTTTTTAAAATCACGGTTCCGAACGTAGTCGGATACCTTTAGAGTAAACATTCATGAAAAAAATAAATTTATCACTGTCCATTTGAACATTCTTAACTTTAAATCTTCAAATTAACAACCACTGTTATAAAAAGTAAAAACCCGAACTCCCTTTTTTAACAACGATTGATACAAAATCCCCCTTTGATATGATATTGAACTTCCATTTTTTCGGAATTCTATCTCAAAAATTCAAACAAACAAAATTTACAGTACTTTTGAACAATATTTACTTATATTGTCGTATAATAAATATTATAATATAACTGTGTCTATAAATATATCTGAGAAAGAAACAAAAAAAAAAGAGTATTAGAGAAATTTCTTTTTTCCAATGGACCGCTTATTACCAACTGAGACTTTACAAACAAGGCAAGTTTGAAAGTATGTGAGTCATTTCAGTGGTAACACCATCGAGAGAGTGGCAGCTCTCGGCACCAAATTTGGAATTTGTATTGAATTTTTGGTCAGTATATTATTTTCTAATATACCAGAAATTTTAGATCCAGAAAAGCCCTTTATATTGAATTGTCCGGTAAGTGCTGCATCAACATTCAATCTTGATGTCCAATAATCACATTACCAATTGATCAAACTGCTGCATTAGTTCCAGGGCAGTACAATGTAAATTCAACAAGAATAACAACATTTTCATGTGGAATGTGTTCATTTTTGAAATGATTAAATATTTCCACCCATCTTTTATCAATTTCAACACGTTAATTTTCTCATTGTTCTAATTTATCAGAACTTAAACATACATTTAGACTTCTAATTTTTTTAAAACAGACATTTGACATCCATTTTAATATCAATCATTCCTTTCAATAAAAACTCAGCACAACTTTCTATATCTGCCATTGTCATTGCTAGACCTGAATAGGCCCTGTATCAAAATTTCTTGGACGCTTTTTGGGGGCCTTAAAATGTTACTATTGTTTTGCTTACATATGATAGAGCCTATGTTGCTTGGGCGCCCCGTATCATTGATACGGTGGTAGCTACTACCCTGATACCTGCCCAATTTACTTGCGATAAAGTGACGTGTAACAGTTCGGCCTGGTATCTCTGAATACAGAGATTAAGATATTAGTTTTAAACTATTCAAAAAGGAGGACAGTTTTAGAGGAAAGACATAACCTATAAAAGAAGGACTGTCCTCCCTAAAGAAGTACGATTTGGTCACTTTAATATATGAGAAGCCAGTGGCGCACACAAGGGATCCGGGGTCCTGGGCCCCCCCGAAAGCCCTTGATATTTTTCCCGATTTACTATTATTCTAAGTATATAGTACGTAAAATTTAATTAAATATTTGTTATTAATGATTAATTTTATTAATTAATGCTAATTATTTATTCAATAATTAGTTTTTTACTGTATTTTGTTCCGAAAATCGACAAAATCAAAAGGAGCATGATTTAAAAAAGGTGAACTTTCGACCCCGGATCCCCCCCTTTGAAAAATTCTTGTGTGCGCTACTGTGAGAAGCTATATGTATCTAAAAGGCGATTGAGGTGAGAACTGAAGCAAATTAAACTATTTTTGGCTACACATCCCAATCATACACAATAATTTTTGCCTTAACGTTTTATTGATACTTTTGTAGAAATGCTTGAGGGTTGAGATAAATGTCATGCATCTTTCTCTCTCTTTTATCATGATAAAATTAGATACAAGTATACAAAAAAAGAAACTTTAAAAAAGGAGTAAAGGTGTCAAAATAAATAGTTTTATTTAAAAAATAAATGGATATAATCAATACTGTCTGATAATTGAGCAATATTTAACACAACAGTTTTTAGTCACAAATTCATTGTTTTAAGTAATGGATTGCTACCTTTTTTTTCCATTTCATGCATGTATGTGTGTGTAATAATTTTCTTCTCGAAACTATTTGTCAAAAAGGAAAGAAAAACAGGAAATAATCAGAAGATTCTTAACGAACCAATTCGTTTTTGTAAACATCGCGGAAAATCTTACACATTTATAAAAAATATTTAGTTCGTTAAGAATTATCTAATCTGTCAATTCAAGCAAAAAAAGTTTGGCTTTTTATCATCTTTAATCCGATTGCCTTTTTGTTACAAATGAGATAATGTTTTTATATTAATAAGTTCTTTTATAAAAGTTTCATTTTTTTTCCTTCCATAACACTTCGAAAGAACTAACTAAATAATATTACAAGTGATTTCCCTCTACGATCAATACTAGCGAAAACTAAAATCCGTTTATCAATATTCAAAAGAAGCTTTTTTTTTCCACTTTTTTACTTCATGTTAAACATAACTCAAGCCTAAAATTTATACTTTCAGCGCCTTAGGATCTCAATAACAACAAAAATAGATTTTCTTGTTGTTTTTTTTTTTCGTACGAAAAAAAAATATCTACATACATAGAAAAACATTAAATGAGAAATTTACTTTTAAATAGATTTTTTATTAAAATATATCTAATGATTTAAAATGCATATTTAATTACAAGTTAATTATAAGAATAAGGATAGTAAAACGAAAGGATAAGTTAAATATACCACGAATTAGTTACACATGTTGGGGTCTCTGTAGCTTGGGTGCCCGTATCATTGATACGGCAATAGCTATGCTCCTGACCCTTAGTTTATTACTATAAAACGTCTAAATTATTAGGTTCCGCATTTTATTATTTTTTTTTCGAAGTATAGTAAATAATTTTAAAAAAATTTGGTGGCACACAAAAGTGGGTTGAGAATTACTCTGTTCTAGTATAACAAACCAAAAACAGGAACAACGACATCTAGAGAACGTTCCTAGGAACAGACAGTCAAGGTGTGGCTGTCGAAACATGAGCATCTAGATCAGGGGTGGCGAACCTTTATGGATCAACATGCCATTTTTTCTAAAGCATTTTATTTTTTTTCGAAGTATAGTAAATAATTTTAAAAAAATTTGGTGGCACACAAAAGTGGGTTGGGAATTACTGTTCTAGTATAACAAACCAAAAACAGGAACAACGACATCTAGAGAACGTTCCTAGGAACAGACAGTCAAGGTGTGGCTGTCGAAACATGAGCATCTAGATCAGGGGTGGCGAACCTTTATGGATCAACGTGCCATTTTTTCTAAAGAAGTTTTTAATAAGGTATAGACGTGCCGTCAAATAATTTTGACTTGTGATTATTGGGAAAATAATAAAACTAAATACTAACAACACAAAACTCTTTATTCACTACGAAAAAATACCTTTTGTGTACTGTATAGTTGTAAATGTTTTAGTTATACGTGTAATTCAAATTAAAGTAAACATTAGTGTGATTTCGTTGCGGCAGATTGGATGACAAATAACTTATATTAGGATTTTAACATGTTACTTTTAGTAGAATGCATGCTGAATTGGAATATCTGTGTGTGTGCGCCAAACGGTTTCTAAACAATTAATTATTTTTGATGTGGTTCACTTTTGTCAAGAGGATTTGTGATTTGTTTCAAAATGCCGTTTTACAGACAATGTTCTGCATATCACTATTCCAGAGCATAAAACACACAATAATGTCAGATTTCTAGATTCACCAAATTTGAATTTCTCTGTTACACTTACTATCTTGCACTTTTTGTTCTTTTGCTGAACTATAGCCATTTTAAGTAACAGTTAAATATCGTAAATATAACACAAATAAACTTTAAAATACAGTTATGTCATTGAAATTGACTATGTTATGCGTAGACAAACTTTGCATCATAAGCAATTGTAGTCCACGAAGTAATTAAGGCAAGACAATAACGAACGAGTGTTCTCCCCGCCTCCCCATGAACGATCACTTGTGATTTTTCGTAATACTTCATAGTGAACTTTGTTATTTTGAAATAAAATGCGAACCATTTTAATCACAGCGTGCCCAAAATATTCTGTTACGTGCCATCAATGGCACGCGTGCCAATGGTTCGCCATCCCTGATCTAGATGAACCTGTGTCCTGTTAACTGTTTTTATTATATTTCTAAATGTTGTATTTTCCGTAAATGTCTCCTTCATTGTACTTCGGAATGTTAGCTTTCCTTAATGTTTGTGTCTTTATACATTTAAATATGCTATTAAAATATTTTACTAAAGATGTTTGGCGTCCAACTGCTTCCCATAATAGTTAATTTTTAGGCTTTCTTGAGAATTTCCGAAGATGTTAGTGTACATGAGGATTATATATCATGTATGTGGATGTGAAGATGAAAATTGATAAATAATCACGGAAGTTATAAAAGGAAGAAAAATTAACGGTGGTTTGACATATAATTTTTATTTAAAAATAAAAAACCCAATGAAAAGCTCATGTGCGAAAAAAATTTCTTATAATGCTTCATCTACATTTAGAAAAGCTCTCCATGAAAGAAAGATTAAAATTACCAATGTTAAAAAAACAGACATGCAGGAATGTTATTGTAGTGCGTTTCACCCTGGGATATGTACGAAAGATAGATGAACAGAAACATACAATACAATCACAAAAAAGAATGTAGACTTTATTAAAAAGGATGATCCCAGCATAGAACAGCAGAATGAGTTGCTTTCCATTCTAAACGAGAATCAATTTCAAGTGAAAGTTCGACTTATTTTCCGTAAGACACATCCATGTCTTATTCTAGATTCGAACCCGAGTACACTCGATTACAAGTCAACTGTCCTAACTACCATACCGGCTGAGCTGTAACGTAAAGGAATATAAAACATATTTGTGTTAAGATTCATACTTTTCGATTGTAGTCCCAGAAGAACCCTGACCTAATAAAGAAAACACAAATATTTTTTGGAAAATATATTTATTTTTTAACATAATCTCCTTTAAGCTCTATACATTTTTCCCAGCGATGTCCAATAAGTTCAATTCCCTTTTTATAATGAGAACTGTCTTGCTCCTCAAAATGGTCATTAACTGCCGACATCACTTCTTCATCGTTGGATAATCTTTGACCACTGAACCATTTTTCAAAGTTTGGGCATAGATAATAATCCGAGAGGGCTAAATCTGGTGAATAGGGTGCATGAGGTAGAAATTCAAACTTTAATTCATTAATTTTGGCCATTGCAATAACGCATTTGTGAGCAGATGCATTGTCTTCATGAAACAACACTTTCTTCTTGGGCAAATGCGGTCGTTTTGCTTGATTTCTTTGCTCAAATGTTGCAATAAGTTCGCGCAATACTCGCCGTTGATAGCTTTTCCTTTTTCAAGATAGTCAATGAGAGAAAATTATCCGACGCGCATCCCAAAAAACCGACGCCATGGCCTTCCTGCAGATGGAACGATCTTCGCCTTATTTGAATCCGGTTCACCCTTTTCAGTCCATTGTTTTGATTGTTCCTTGGTCTCGGGTGTGAAGTGATTAAGGTATCCGCGACTACGTTCAGAACCATGATTTTAAAAAGGCACATAAATGGATAATTTTCATTTTTTAAGGACATTTTGACAAAAAAAAATTATTTAAATACAATATTTCGACAAAAAATTAACTTAGAATAACCTTTTTTCAAAATGTTCTCCTTTTGTGAAAAATGCTTCTATTATAATAATTGTTTCCTACACTCCTCACTTAACTGTAACTGAGCGCGCCATACTTTCCCGCCCTCCTACCCCAACTGAAACTTTTTGAACTCCGTACCGGGACAAATTCTATAAAGAGAAAGCGCAACGGACAGACGCAAGGTCTTGTCCACATCAATCCGCAGCACCTTCAAAGGTGTAATTTTCACTTAACCGTATTACTACTTTTAAGTGTGAACTTTAACTGTAAATATTTATTTTCTGTAATATAAATATATGTACTATTCTCCATCTCTGGCTGTTATTCGAATTCAACCAACGGCACCAATAATAATTTGCCTGTATATAGCTCAGACCTCTGTACAGAGGCTCAACTATGAATTTTGAAAAATTCATATTATTTTCAGAGTTACAACCATTTGAAATAATTATCGGCGTTTTTTTCTTAAAATTTCTCCCCTAAGTTGTGTCCTAAAACATGGATAAAACCACTTCTAAATTATATAATTCAAAAATTCTAGTTGAGCCTCTGTCTGGAGGTTTGAGCTATATACAGGCAAAATATTATTATAATTGAAGCATTTTTCACAAAAGGAGAATATTTTGAATATAGGTCATTCTATGTTCATTTTTTGTCAAAATATTGTACTTAAATAATTTTTTATTGTAATACTCTATTCTTAAAACAATTGTGTATACATTTTCTAATCTAAGTGACACTAAATATCATAAATATTATCCATTTATACGCTTTTGCAAAATCACGGTTCCGTACGTAGTCGGATACCTTAACCCATGTTTCATCCATGGTTATCAATGTTTTTGTTGCTGTAAAACTTCGCTAAACACTCAAGTGAAACATCTTCATGGCACTGTTTTTGCTCGATTGTGAGCAAACGCGGCACCCCTCTTGCACACAGCTTTCTCATGTCCAAATTTTCAGATAATATGCGATGTACCTCACTTTTTGAAATGCCTACTATGTCTGCTAGCTCGCGCTCTTTCAGTCGACGATCCTCCAGTACCCCTTTGTGGATTTTCTTTACCATTTCTGAGTCGCATCACATAATTTGGTCGACAACTGCAATGCTCGTCTTGGCAGCTCGTACGGCCCCGTTTAAACTCTGCTACCCAATATTTTACTGTTGTAAACGGAGGAAAAGACTCCCCCAGAGTAGAATCTAGTTCAGCTCTTACATTGGTGGGTTGGGGTCTTTCAAATAAAAGTATTGTACCACATAACGAAGACCAATTTTTTCCATTTTGACAAAATCAATGAAAGCGTTCATTATATTGATGGCTGCCAAACAAATACTAAACAACATGAGTCTTCAAACTTGAAACATATGCTTTATAGATTGAGTACTTTCTAATGCAGTGATATTTTTCAAACAACTACCGCCATCTCTAAGTCAGGACGGGTACTTATTGGGCCACCCTCGTAAAACTTTCTAACCATTTAAAATAAGATTTACAGAAAAACAGCACGTCTCATATGCTTAATAATCAAAAAAGCAGAAGCAAAACTAAAATATTTTATATCATGTGTAACACAATTTTTTGTGCATACAAAAGAACGCATCTATCGTGTAACAAATAAAAAAAAATACAAGTTAGTATACATTTTATAAGTATTCTGTATTTAAGCTAATATAACAATAAGGTTATACTATTAAGTTCTTACAAATGAACACTGTTAATTTTATGAGGGTTGCTTTAGAAAACCACCTATACCATTTACACATATTTTTAATTGCCGCACTTCCGAATATAAGCTGATCATGTCTAAACCAAAAGTACATTCTTTTTTCTTTTTTTCAAAAACTAAGCCAAACTTCGAAACCAGTTTGTAGGTTGAACTGAAAAAAAAATATTCCCTTTAGGAAATAAGTGGAAAGAGAAATATTTGCATACGGCACGTGATCGTCAGCTTAGATTTCATTCTCAGAGGAAAACCTCGCTTCGTCGCCCATCCGGTACAGTGGTTAGCGACGCTGATTGCTGTGCCGTAGAGCTTGGGTTCAAATCCCGGAGAAGGCATGGATGTTTGAAAATGTATAGTGCCTTTGGGGCGTGGGGATACTCTAAATAGCCTTACGCCGCAAGTCCTCTCGTGAGTTGGTGGAAGGGAAAGTGAGGTAGGAGGCTCTTGGCCGCCTCTCTCTCAAAATTGGGGAGGCGAGTAAGTGAATATTAACGTCCCACTGTTAAGCTACACAAGCGCTTTTGGCGACGGGCCTCGTAATTTTGAACCATTCAAGTGACGAGGACGACACCTGAGCTGGCACCCCCTCTCCTAACGACTACACCACACTAACGGCAGGATGTTTGAGCTCTCCACAGATTTAACGTGCATCGCTCCCCTACACGGCGGGTGTAAACGTCGAATTTACGTGACTTTCTTTTTCTTTTAAAATAAAAGTTCTATTCAAAATACCCATAAAAAATCGCTTGATATGTAAATGTTTGAAGAAAAAAACTTTGTATCTAGACTACGGTTTTAGCGGATTCGTATATAAGCCGACTCCATTGCTTTTAGTTTTAAAAAGTTCCAAAATTTTCAGCTTGTATACGAAAATACGCGGTATGCAATCAAAGGTTAAAAGATATTAATAGGATAATAAGACAAACAAAATATTAACTAGATGTATTCCATTTTACTGCATTATGTATGGACAAACGCAACACAAAATTTGTACCAATAAATATTTACAAATAATCAGTATCATTTTTTTATATTGAAGTGCTTCAAAACCCTATCCATATTATCTGTACATATTTTTAAATGTGCATACATTCTTTGGGCAAAAAAAAAAAAATGCTTATCCTTCCTTGATTTAAAGAAATATTGTTCAGACGAGCCGGAGCTTTGCGTCGTTGACCGAATGTCGAAACAAAAAAGCATAGATAAAAAGTTCTGAGATCAGCAGATTCGTTGATCTAAAAACGGGTGAAGTGACCATGAGAAATGATTATTTCGTGAGACGTCAGCTAATTTCTAAGACAAAATAAAAGGAAGATTAAATGTTTCAATTTGCTTCTAGTAAGTTTAGAATAACGCTATCAGGAGAGAAAATATATTTCGAACTTCTATTTCAAAATCAGCAATTCTTCAACTTGTTTTTAAAAAAAATCCACGCACACACAAGCTAAGTTTTTTCTTACAAAAAGTCAATGAAACCTTTTTGAGAATTAAACTAACAAAACATTTTTCTCTTCATCAAGTATGTAATTTATGTCATTGTAGCTATAATGGTTGGAGGCTCAGATTTGTAGAATTACCTGGTAAATTTGATTCTCGATTTTAATAATTTTAATTAATTATGAAAATAGAACGGTGACCAGTTTTTTACAATGAAAAAAAGGACGGGCACACGCGAAAAATTTAAGAAAAAGTTACAACGTAAATATATGAAACATTTTATTAATTCAATAAAAATACGCTAATTACGCCTGCGTTCCTTTTATTTATTAACTTAAACTATTTTCCCATTGAATATATTTTGTCAGTGTATTATTTTCTAATACATCTGGAAATTTCAGGAGCAAAACATATCCTTCATACTGAATTTTACGATAATTACTGCAGCTAAAATATCAACATTCAGTCTTGATTTCTCACTTGTCCAAAAATCATTATCAAATGAAGAAATTCTTTCAACTTCTACATTAGTTCCAGTCAACACAAGAATAACTAAATTATCACATTGAAAGTGTTCATTTTTGAAAAAGTTTCACCCATCTTTTATCAATTTCAGCATGCTGATTTTTCAATTGTTCCAATTTAATAGAATTTAAATATACCTCAATCTTCTTATTTCTTCAAACAGACACTTGTCATCGATTTTAATATCAGGCATTTCTTTCGATAAAAACTGTTTCTCTAAACAATTTTCTATAACTGCCCATTTTACTTAAGATGAAGTCAAAAAACACCATTGAAAACTATTATTTCCAGTCATATTAATTTCAGACCATTCTTTGAGAGACTTATTGGACACATATTAGTAAAAATTCTGCACTTCTCTTTGGTAAACCTTTCCTTTATATCCGGATTTGGTTCTTTTAAGTAGACAGTTTTCTATTTATTTTTAAAGGAATAAATCTTCTTTGAATCGTCATTTATATTGAAGGACAAAAAATCGTTAAAAATAAGACTTTACAGTTCTGCCTGGCATCTCTGAATACAGACATCAACAGACTAGTTTTAAAATATTGAAAAAGGAGGACACTTTTCGAGGAAGGACAGAACCTATAAGAGGAGGACTGTCATTCCTAAAGGAGGACGGTTGGTCACCTTAATAAAATGTGACCATTTTTTTTACAATGAAAAGAGGACGAAATATTTAAGAAGAAATTACAACTTAAATATATAAAACGTTTTAGTAATTCAAACAAAAATACGCTAATTGCGCTTATATTCTTTTTTCCATTGAATGATTTTTTTTTTGTCAACATATCATTTTTTAATATATCGGAAAGTTCGGGCAAAAAATATCCTTCATACTGAATTTTAAGGTAAGCACTGTAGCTATAATATTAACATTCAATTTTGATTTCACCAGTCACTTCACAAAAATCATTACCAACTTTAAAAAACTTTCAACTGCTGCATTATTCCAGAAAGCACAAACGTAAATTTAACAAGATAATAATTACATTTTCATATGGAATGTGTTCATTTTTGAAATGGTTTAAATAATTTCACCCATCTTTTATCAATTTCTCAGCATGTTGATTTTCCAATTGTTCTAGTTTATTTGAGTTTAATTATACATTCAGTCTTCTTTCTACTTCAAACAGACAATTGTCATCGATTTTAATATCAGGCATTCCTTTCGATAAAAAGTCAACTTAGTTTTCTATATCTGTCCAACTTACATGTGACAAAGTCAAAAAATACCATTGAAAACTGTTATTTCCTGTGCTTTTTGTTTCAGACCATTCTTCGACATTTTGGAAATATGTTTGGTTCATCTCTAAATACAGATTAACAGATCAGTTTTAAAATATTGAAAAGGAAGACAAAAAGAAGGACACTTTTCGAGGAAGGACAGAACCTGTAAAAAGAGGACGGTTGGTCACCTTAAAAATGATCAGAGAGCAGCCTTTAAGCTCTCACCCAAGCCAAGAAACTCTTAACTTTTTCGCCCAGATGAAGCACCATAGCCACGCCTCCCGGACCCCATCGTTCGACCAATCACCGTCATGCCACTTAGCAGAATGGAAAACACCACTTTCGCCATGCCCAGCATCAAAGACGTCACGATATGGGATTGAGGACTGTTTTGCAGTCCAGATGCCCAAAGAAAAACGCCTATTCAACCTTAAAAATGACCACTTTAGAGCATGGACGGGCAATTGTTTTGGCTCGAGGGCCACAACATTGAAGCGGCTGGTATCGGAGGGCCACAACTTTTTAAAATGGTTCCATTCATGGTTAACCTTTGAATCTCAGTAAAGGTATAAATTGTACCATATAAAAATCAATCAATATCAGTTAAAAAAACAGTGGCAGTTTTATTCAATTTATACATTGTGCTAATTTCATGTCTATAGCTGAAAGCACGCTTAATTTTAGAATCAGTTTAATGAAACAAATGTACCCTATCACACTTTTCCGACCCCCATCCGGTAAAGTAGTTAGTCAAGCTGACTGCTGTGCCGTAGGGCCTGGGTTCGAATTCCGGAGAAGGCATGGATGTTTGTAAATGCATTGTGCCTTCGCGACACGGGGTACTTTAAATAGCCGTCGAGCCGCAATTCCTCTCGTGGAGTTGGTGGAAGGGAAGAGAGGTAGGAGGCCCTTAACCCCCCCCTCAGGGGATCTCCCACAAAATTGGTGAGGAACAGAGCCAAATAGTAATGTCATCTGCATGGTGCAAAGCTACGACTAACGACAGTCGTACAATATAGCTCTTTTCCATGATGAATTTCGTGGGCCTCGATCTTATTCCATCAGGCATGTTGCATTAGCAACACTTTTCAAAAAAAAATTTTCTTGAGGAGTGAAATTGCTTGATGAAATTTTTATCACACAGCCTTCAAGTTAATGTCAGCCAACTAACATCTCCATTTACTCCAGTTCATGGATGACTAAACTATGACCATTTGAGGGCCACATTACAAGAAAAAAAGTTTGCTGGGCCACACATACAATATTTTTTCAATAAATTGAAATAAAAATTAACTCTATGTAGTTTTATTAAAATATATAAAAAAATAACTTATTTCTATTATAATTTCTTTTAATTTGCATTAGATATGTATAGGTACAAATTTATTTTATAAATTTGTTATTCTTTTCATTTAGTCTGGATTTTAAAAAGATGGTAAGAAATTCAAATTAATGAGATGGTTGAATTTTGCTTTTTTGTTTGCTTTGCGAGGTTGTAATTCTTATAATGTGCATTTTTCAGATGTTTGTCAGTGATCTCTGTCCCATTTTTACTTTTTGTATGCTTCATTCTAGAAAATAATTGCTCACAAATATAGGTACTGCCTAAAATTTGAAGACATTAATAAACCATGATTGTGAAAATTAGGATATTTATAGCGAGGTGTGTGTGTGTAATCTTTATAAAACTCCAGTATAAAGGAAACATTCCCAAATTTTTCTTTCAGTTGAATGTCACTTTGCAGTTCAATGCATTTTATTTGAAGATTTGAATAATTTATTTATTTCTAGAGGAAATGGGGTAGAAAATATGGTTGAAATATGCTTCAGTTTTTCTAAAATATTGAAATCTATTTTCAAACTCTTGAATTAAATCAAAAATTAATGCAGCATTTTTTTTTTATATATTTCATGCAATTTGCGGGTTTATGTGCAGCCAAGGCACTGATCTTTTACTTTTATTTGATTGTGCCAAAATTTCAACTTTCTTTCAAACACTGCTATTGTTTGGAACACATTATCAATAAATTGATTTTTTCCTTGAAGTCCCAAATTTAAATTATTCAAATGATCTGTTAAGTCTATTAAAAATAAATCAAATTACTCAATTTCCGAAACCAAACCACAGGTTCCCCTTTTGTTTCCATAAATTTTTTTTATTTTAGCCCCTCAAATCAAAAACCTTTTAAGCATTTCGCCCTTACTGGGGCCATTTTTTACTTCTGTATAATAAATAACATCTGAAATTAAAGTGCCCATTACCTTAAAAAACCCTCGAAATTTTTCTTTATTACGTCCTTTTGCGTTTAATTTGGTTTTATAACAACCAACCCCCTTTTATTTTTAAAATTTTTCCACATAAATTGCCCTAATGTACAATGCAATAATAATGAGATGCTTTATTTAAATTTTTATTTCAAAAAAAAAAAAAAATCTCAAGAATCTTTATATATAAAAAATATTAAAACATTTTTTTTTTTTAAAAAAAAATTTAAAATTTTAAATTTTTTTATTATTTGCGTTTGGGCCGCATTTTTAAAAGGCTTTTGGGCCCCCCCTTTATACAAACATGCAAAAAGGACTTTTATACAAAAAAAATTTTTACTCCAAAATATTATTGGTCCAAATATAAAGAACGTTTTCTGTCATTTTTTGGTTTCTGACTGTCTTGGTGGACCACAAAATTATTTGCGGGCCTCATGGGGTTCGAAGACTGCTATTTGTTTACCCCTGCTCTAGAGCTATGGTATGAATTCAGATTTCATCAGCTTTTAACCATTTTAATTTCAGAGTTTGTTGAAGGATGCCAAAACAAAAGCTAAAATAGTTGTTATCTAATAATAATATACGGAAATTTCGCAGAATCTTGAAAGATAATAGTTTCAAATTGGGGTGAATTTAAAAAAATTTTGGGGAAAAGAAAAGAAATTAAACTAATCCGGGAAAATAAAAAAAATTTTAAAATTTTAAAAATCCCAAAATAAAAACCTACAAAGGCAAAATAAGCGTTTTTTCATTTTTAGGAAAATTTTATCAAATTGGCTGGGGTTTTGGGGAAAAAAATGAATTACCTTTTTTTAAAATGATATGGGTTTAAAATTTAAAAGGGGTGTTAGCTACCGAGGTTTCGGGGATGACCCCCGTTTCTTTTGGGAACCCTTTTTCCCAATGCAAACCTGACTTTTTCATTTCCCCCTCCCCAAAACAAGGGGTTTTACTTTACTTTCCCCGAAAAACCCTTTGGGGTTTATTTTTCATTTGCCGGGACGCCCCAGGCATAAACCTAATTTTCGGTTTTTCCCGGGAAAATAAAAGGTTGTGAAAAAGGAATTTCAAAAAAATTTTTTAAAACTGTTCCAAAAAAAGAAAGTCCTCCCGTTGGGGTGGTTTTATTTTGAAAATGCCAACCCCCCAAATTTTTCGTCCAAGTTATTTCCCAATGGGTTGGGGAAAATTAAAGTGGGCCTCCGAAAAGGTTTTTTGGGGTAATTTTAACCCTGGCGACGTTAAAAAATTTCCCCCCCACCCTTTTCCCCGCTCTAGACGATTTAACGTGCACGCTGCCCTCACGGCGGGTCTTTTTGTGGGACTGGGCTCAAACCCCTGACTTTTTTGCCATGATCCATACCCGGGCCACTGGCTACCCCAGCCTTATATTCAAACAAAAAAGCCCTATTAAATCTATCGAAGCTCAAGAATTTCTCCTTAATGGGGTGAGGGAGATACAAATTCGGGAGTCATTTTTGTCACTCATTCATGGTTTAAAATCTTAAATTTGTTGCAGATAGACTTCGCGGTTGCTCTGACCATAGCATTAATTCAGACCAATTTATAGTATTAATTCAAACCAAGCTAACAGTACAATTCACTTAATTTCTTAATATTCATGAGTATGCTCAAAGAAGTAGAATCGCGCGACAGAACCAAATAAAATCACAAATGAAATATAAATAAAACCTAGACATGCAACATTATAAGAGAACTTTTAAATAAGCTTAATTTTGATCCATATGAGGAATGACACTTTCAGCTTGAAATATCTCCTTATTTTCAAATTAAATTTCTTGAAATCTTCTTGATCCAGTTTAATCTTGTTTGCAATGTTGTCAAAAGTCCAACTTGGAGTTTTCCGTGTAATGAAGAGTTTCAAGATCTTCTCTGCTATATTATGATATATCTTGTTAAGAATGAATGACATTTTTGTTCGGGAAATCCTCCTGGTCTCTTTAAAATCTCCAGTTCGTTAATTTCAGACGTTTGAAAAGTGAAATAAACAATTTCGTGAAATGTTATCTCTTGTTGCTTGATTCTGGTTCAGAAAAACTGTTGGTACGACACTTCTATGCAACTATTCAACACGGCTTTTCTGAAACAGGGTTTCCAGTTTAATGTAGTTCGAGAATCGGGTCAATTCATCTTATAACACGGCATCCTCCAGCATAGTTTCACTTTCAACGTAGAGTTTGAGAATTAAATAAATCCCCTACCCTAATTATAAGAAGAAAATTCACATTTGAGAGAATCCCGTTTAATAAGCATAATTATAAACCTAATTTGGATAAAAACGAAGAAATTAAGCATTTTACATCCAAAAATGATTTAAGGTATCCGACTACGTTCGGAACCGGGATTTTAAAAAGGCGCATAAATGGATAATTTTCATGATATTTAGTGTCACTTAGATTAAAATACATGTATAAAATTGGTTTAAGGGCATTTTGACGGGAAAAAAATTATTTAATACAACATTTCGGCAAAAAATCAATTTAGAATAACCTTTTTTCAAAATGTTCTCCTTTTTTGTGAAAAATGCTTCTATTATAATAATATTTTGCCTGTATACAGCTCAGAACTCTGTACAGAGGCTCAACTATGTGATTTTTGAAAAATTCACATTATTTTCAGAGTTACAACCATTTGAAATAATTATCGGCGTTTTTTTTTCTTAAAATTTCTCCCCTCTGTTGTCGTAAAACATAGATAAACCCATTTCTAAGTTATATATTTCAAAAATTCTAGTTGAGCCTCTGTACAGAGGTCTGAGCTATATACAGGCAAAATATTATTGTAATAGAAGCATTTTTCACAAAAGGAGAATATTTTGAAAATGGATCATTCTATGTTCATTTTTTGTCAAGATATTGTTCTTAAATAATTTTTTATTGTAATACTATTCTTAAAACAATTTTATATACATTTTCTAATCTAAGTGACACTAAATATCATAAATATTATCCATTTATACGCTTTTGCAAATTCACGGTTCCGAACGTAGTCGGATACCTTAAAGAAATGCGTAGATAGCCAAGAGAAAGAGGAAACACAGCTGGAGATCATATATTTCATAAAAGAATATCCTGAAGGAATGGGTTATTCGCGAGATCCATCCACTCTAGCTAGGGTTTTCTTCCATCCAGGCAAATTGGCACTTTAAGCTAGAATAATGCCTCCAAACAAGTGAACTTCATTATCGAATAGTATATAAATAATCAGAGAGGTAAATCCTATAATATAGATGTTTATAGAAACAATAGGGGGGTGTTCGTGGACGATATTGCCACGTTAATACGTGCCAGTACCATTTTTCGGGGCCGAGGGTAGCCTAGTGGTTAGAGCACCAGGACCCCTGACCGGAGGACCTGGGTTCGAAGCTCGATGCCACCAAATACCTTCCGAGTACACACGGAGTACGTGCTCGTTAAATTAAGGGGTACGGAAAGACTTGTGAGTGGTCGCAGCAGAAACCACGGGTGCAGGGCTGAAGAATATATATATTTCCCTCTTCACCAGTTCCATACCTAAATTGTGGAGGTGGTGTCGCCATCTATATCGTATAGAAGCCCAACTTGTCTCAGGCTCAGCCAACTTTCATTCCTTTCCTTGAGGAAGGACACGACAACAGTACCATGTTTGCGTAACCCCTTTTATGACAGGTCTTCGGAGGATTTTCATTTTGTCAAGTCCGAGTGGGTTGTATTTCATTTCAGATAAATACCAATAGAATTTTTACTCTGTAATTTGTCTTGCCTGCATACTGAGAGAGAGAGAGAGCCTTTTTTAGAGTTTAATCTTGTAGTAATCATTTCGAGTGCTCAATTCGATGGTTTCAAAACATGCTACGCTCGGATCCTCCTCCCCCACCCCCAGGAATCAAATAATGAGCGTGACTTCCACTTCAAACAACATGAGGAGGAGGTACTGCAACAATCCTTCTTTTGAAAGAAACATTAAGTTCAACAGAATACCTTACAAATACTTAACCATTAAACAAAGTAATTTAAAGAGGCCTCTTAATGTATACAAAGTAATCCAAAATAACATATTTTCCACGAAACGTAGAGCATAGACGCTCACAATAATGATAATGTTGCAGAGAATTCCTAAGCCTTGCTTAAAAAAGATTACCTCTCGGTTAATTGTGACTGTTAATAATGGCAAAGAAAATATTATTTAATAGATATTAATATGCAATATTTTACGAAAAATGTTAAAATAATTTTTATCAAGTTATAAAGATGTACTAATATGTTTTAATAATTTTGGAACCCAATTCCTTTTGAATTAATTATTTGTTTCGTTCACATAGATCCGAATTATGTAGCACTTTTTTGAAACCGAACAGCAATGTTACCAGGGGGTGGGGGGGGTATTTATATACCATCGCCAAATGCCCATTTAGCCACTTCTGTGTGTCATTAACTAAATTTAATAATTTTAAATAATCATATTCTTCAGAATGGAATATTTTAAAGGAAAATTTTGTACTTGAAAGTACATATTCAACTCCAAAATGTGTGTACCTATTCCCAATAATTTCCTCTTATTACATGGGTTGATTTCTAAATCGATATTTATTTCTATCTTTATGTTTAAAAAGCAAGGATTTAAAAATTCTTCAAAGACCGTTGAAACTTTCAGAGCTGCCTTAGGAGGGAAAACAAATATATTCAAACCTCGTAACAATACTGAATGCAGTAAAGGGGACATATCCTCCAGACACATAAAAGAAAACAAAAAATACTGCTTACTCTAGTGTATATACGAATGTAAGGCTTCGTGAGTATATATGAAGGGAAAAAAATGGTAACAAACTGCTACGTTATCGAAAGTAAGGAAAAAGAGATAACAAAACCATGAAATATTTATTCAGTAACCAACATACAGTATAAAAAGATCATTTTTCTTACTTTACTTCTTCGAAAGTGGCGTAAAAATATGAAATTCCAAGTTTCGTATCATGGATTCTCTTACAGCCTTGGGGGAAGTTAATATTTTAGGAAATGTGCTCTTTTTTTCGGGAGAAAATGGATGAAATGGCAGTTTGTTTGGGCTTAAGGTGGTTTGAGGGTGGTAACTCAAAGAGCGTATGAAAACGTTGATCTTTACAGAAAAATAAAGTAAACTATTATATTTTTGTAACTAGAACTATTCATATATTTACAAAGAATGCAATATTCTCATATTTAGATATATTGAATTTATCACATACATTTATAAACTTAGTTTCATTTCATACTATCAGATAAATTTTAACCTGGAATTTGCTTAAGATCTTCATTATATTTTTTTTTATCTACTATGAAATCCGGCATATAACGCGCACCCATACTTTCAAGTTGCATTTTTTAATTTTAGGTATATTCGTCGGATAAGGCGCACCCCCGTTTTTACGAAGGAACCTGAAATGTACCTATGCAATGCAAAAATATTTTTTGAATCATTTATTTGAGGTATTATCACTGGATTTTGAAAAAAAAAATAGTATACTTCTAGAATTAAAACCCTCAAAATTCATTAGGTATGTCATATTTTTCTTAAATAAACGGTATTCTAATTTTATGTAGAATTCTAATTTTTTTTATGCTTATCTCATTTTATTTTAGAAGCAATAATTTTCATATTCGACGTATAACGAGCACCCGTAAAATTCGATTTTATTTTTTGTGTTAAAAGTGCGCGTTGTGTGTACGCCGGATTTTACGATAATTAATCTATAAAATAATTAGTAAAATTTTAAAATACAGAATAACTCTTGCTCACAAATTTTCAGCTTTCAAGTTTGTGTTAATAAACGTGAAAAAGCATTAATTCGCTATAATATTGATTTTTTTTTTAAGTAAAATTCCGAACATTTTTAGTGAAAAGAAATATGGCGATGTAATTCTTAAGACTTAAATTTATTCTTAAAATTAATTCGATCTATGTCAGAATTAAATCGAAAATGAGGTATTTAATTTAGAATATAAATAAAATCAGGAAAATTTGGGAACAAAATACAGTAGTACAAGAAATGTTTAAATAAATTTTGGACAAACAACATATTTGAACTCACAGCTTTAAAAAATTAGCATCTACTCGATTGCAAAAATACTAGAGAATAAGAAAATAGGTTAAACAAGGCATCACAGAAATGAAAACCGATCTCTCGAAGTTTGCATTATTCAATGTAAAATTGCAGTCACGGTTGCAGATACATTGTCACAAAACATTTGTAAATTTTAAAATGAAAGAGAACTAAATATTTTTAACTTATTGTGAAGGTCTTACCTAGGTGAAGTACAAATAAAAAATAAAGCAATTTATCCTTATATTTGCAATCATTTAAAATAATTAAAATTTTCCGTATCTAGTACTCAGAGGAAAAAGGAATTTTATAATATTCTCTTGTTAAAATTTCGGGAAGAAACCGATAACATTATATTAAAAAAACAGTATTCCGTGAAAAAATGAATATCGGAAAACTAACTACTAATTAAAATTTTGAGAAACAATTAGCAATATAAAAAAAATTGATCAATATTTTCAGGAAACGTTAATTAAATATGACTTACGAAAATATATAAATTGATTTTAAACAAAAAGATATCATTACATATATGGAAATTGGTATCAAATTACCTGTTAATGAATTATTACTTCTAAATATTTAATCTCTAATCACGGGGGGGGGATATAGCAATAAATCAAAATAAAATTTCTTCTACACACACATTTATGCTGAATTCTCTTGAAAATTTTATATCTTTTTTTCAGTTTTTCAGAACAAAAATAAAAAAACATTTTATTTCCTCGAAACTTTATATAACAACTGTAAAACTTTTTAAGAAAATAGTTTTTTAATGGGAAAAGAAATAATTTTTGAAAGAAAAAAAATGCACGAGGGAAGAAATGATTCTATTTAAACATTCCTAATGAATGATACAAAAATCTAGCCCAAAAATATCTCTTTCGAGTTATTGAAAAATATTTGAATTTCAAAGATTTTTTTCCGTTATCTATTATTACGCTTTATAACAGAAGCTGTGGTACAAATATGATTCAGGATGCCGCACTGTAGGAAAACAATTCAGTTTCCTCAGCAATATATACAGAGTTAGCGAATAGAGGTCAAGAATATAGATTTATAATTTTACTATATAATTATCTTGCATCTTTTAAAGATATTTATTAACATAAAAATAAACAGTTTAAAATATAACTATTCCTCCCCCCAAAATAAATTTTTAAAAAATAGAGTTGTACATGTATTATATTAAGGTGACCAACCGTCCTCCTTTTATACGTTCTGTCCTTCCTCGAAAAGTGTCCTCCTTTTTGTCCTCCTTTTCAATATTTTAAAACTAATCTGTTAATCTCTGTATTCAAAGATGAACCAAACATGTTCCCAAAATGTCGAAGAATGATCTGAAACAAATATCACAGGAAATAACTGTTTTTAACGGTATTTTTTGACTTGGTCTCAAGTAAAGTGGGCAGATATAGAAAATTACGTTGAGTTTTTATCGAAAGAAATGCCTGATATTAAAGTCGATGACAATTGTCTGTTTGAAGTAGAAAGAAGACTGAATGTACATTTAAACTCTAATAAATTAGAACACAATTGGAAAATCAACATGCTGAGAAATTGGTAAAATATGGGTGAAATTACTTAAACCATTTAAAAAATGAACACATTCCATATGAAAATGTAATTATTCTTGTTGAATTTACGTTGTGCTGCCCTGAACTAATGCATCAGTTGAAAGAGTTTTTCATCTGGTAATGATTTTTGTGAAGCGACTAGTGAGAAATCAAAATTGAATGTTAATATATTTTAGCTACAGTTCTTACAGTAAAATTCAGTATGAAGGATATTTTTGCCCGAACTTTCCGATATGTTAGAAAATGATATGTTGACAAAAAAAAAATTCATTCAATGGAAAAATACTCTTTTAAGATAATAATTAAAAAGAATGTAAGCAAATTTGTTTTTGTTCAAATTAATAAAACGTTTCCATTTTAAGTTGTAATTTTTTCTTAAATTTTTCGTCCTCTTTTTCATTGTAAAAAAAATAGTCACCT
The DNA here is from genome assembly GCA_019973955.1 of Trichonephila inaurata madagascariensis. Taxonomy (NCBI): domain Eukaryota; kingdom Metazoa; phylum Arthropoda; class Arachnida; order Araneae; family Nephilidae; genus Trichonephila; species Trichonephila inaurata. The sequence goes on along the minus strand of BMAV01025370.1, from coordinate 136,543 downwards.
TAGTTATACGCATTATGTGTCTTTCAAACATATTTATTAAAATAAGAAATAAACAACATAAAATATAAGTATTCCTTCACTGTAGTTGAACTAAAATAAAATTTTAGGCCAACATGTCCCCTCATCTGCGATATGAATAAATTTATTCTTAAATCTATTCATATCGGAATATCATAGGTTTAATTTGGGACTTTCAATTTGACACAGTCCTGCGTTCAAGTGTTAAAACTCTTTGCAGATTCAAAAAAATTTTCACATGAGAAATTACTTGCTCGCATAGATATGTATATCCAAAAGCAGAAAGCAGAATACATGTAATTTTTTATTCGAACAATTAAATCTCTCCAGCAATGTCATTCAACAATTTAAAATAGCTGTCAATTTATCGCTATTTACCTTTCAGGTTGTTTTTTTATGAATTTCGTAAATTTTGGCCTTTGTGATTCTGAACAATGAGAAGTGCAGTGTAAAGTGCCACTATGAATTGTACAGTGTACAATTTGGCACGCATGTCAAAGGTTCTATCCCCAAAAAAAACAGTGCACAAAAGGTGTATCCAAATGGGGACAAATTTATGGAGCAAAATCTCTTACAGTCACCCATCCGGTATAGTGGTTAGTGAAGCTGATTGTTGTGTCGTAGAGCCAGGGTTCGAATACCCGAGAAGGCATGGATGCTTTCCAATCTATAGTACCTTTGTGGCATGGGGCCACTCTAAATGTTCCTCAAGTCCTCTAGTGAAACTGGTGGAAGAGAAAGAGAGGTAAGGTGTTCTCTCTCAAAAATTTGGGTAGATCTGAGACACACAAATCGTACTGTCACCTGAAGGATGCTTAAAACTGCGGCTAACAACAGGTGTACGAACTAGCCCTTTGTCACGAAGAATTTCGTGTACATCACTCGAACTTTAGCAACAACAACATACCCCTTGCGATAGAGTGTCCAAATGACTGGCATTTGTCGGACAGTGACTAACTGGAACCACAGCGAATTGCAATTAGGCATCCGAATGGTGTGTGTAGTAGAAAGAAATCTGGACTTGGTGAAAATAAGCTTAAAATTACAAAAACATCAATTTTATTGCCTATATTCAGAAAAAGTCTACAATATAAAATTAAACGTAAAATTGATACGCAAAGTCTATTTTGCGTTATTTACTTGAATCTTAAAAACAAACGTCATTAACAAATCTAGGCTCAAAACCAAATACAATATTTAATATGAATTTTCTTATGTATAGGTATCATCCTGTGCATAATTGCGTTTCTCACAAGTACCCGTAATATAAATTTCAACAAAGACATTCACCATATCAAAAATGACGTATTTCTTACCCAACCCATACAATCTTCTAACATCTGCAATTATCCAAAGCCGAGCGAGTGTCGAATAGCTGTATTCAAGTTTTATCAAAATTCAACGCACGAATTCATCGGAAAGAGTGCAACCGAGTAAACAATATCTCTCACCCCTGTGTATCAAATCCTTTTAGGAACATCGAACCATCCAACCATGCTGACTATAACCAGGAAAACGAACTTCTCGGATGCCAGAAACTTTTTAGTCGCGGTCGTTAAAACCTTTCACATCACAAATGCGCCTCGTTTGCCTAACTAAATTCTTGGCAAACAAAAGCCCTTTTGAGCACGCTGAAATTCCACTTCTCAAAGAATCGATTGAAATCTTGTTAAACAGAGTAAAATATCCAAGATTTTAGATGTAACATGTGTCCAAACAGAAACATTTTCATTTAAAAATTTTAAAACAGGCGATGAATTTAAGACAAAATAAAGCATTTTATTTTGGAAGACTAATCATCGTATGCTAATTCCCTGTCAAAACTCGCTTAATACTGTTTAGAGGTCATTAATATTGTGTTTCAAAGTTGTTAGCAAGTCGTCGTTTTTTTAAAAAATAGTATTTTATTCTATTTTGTGTTTCTTTTAATTATTCATTTTCTTGCTTCTATAATATTTTTAGAAAACTTTTCTTGGGTGTTTGGTGGTTTTCTCTGCTGAGAAATGTTTATTTTGCAATTAAGTACTTATAATTTTTGTACATGATGTTGATTTATGACTGCGCAAATTATGAAGTATTCAAATGCAATGTAAGAATCTTAATCATAAGTTGATTTTAATTGACAACTGTTGCAATATGCCACATCTTAAAATTAACTTTGATATTGCTTTTTCATACGAGGGTGACTCTGAAATGTTTGAGATACGAGCAGACACAGGAAGTTACAAAACAAAATTAATGGTTTTAATTTGAAAATACCAAGTATTTTAACACAGTAGATAACGTTTTAATGACTTACTTCAAATTGTTTAGCGTAGAATTAATTTCAAACAGAAGAGAAAATGGAGTTGTGTGACGCGAGAACATTATCGTGTTGTGATTTTCTATGATTTAAAGCTGGATTAAATCAAGAGGAATGCGTTCAACGACTGCAATTAGCATTTGGTGATGAATCTCCATGTCCTGCTACTGTATTCAGAGGGTTTAAAGAATTTTGCAGTGGTCACAATTCTCTTCAGGATGAAGAACACACAGGAAGGCCACGGGCGGCAGTAATCCTGGATAATGTGTCTGCCATACGAAAAATGTTAATGGAGGATAATTGCTGTACCTACCAAATGATACAGAAGGAACTTTTTTTAACTTTGGATCCGCAGCCATATACAAAATTATTCATGAAGAATTACATTTGAAAAAAGTAGATTACCGTTGGGTTCCCCATAATCTAACTGAGCACCAAAAAGAGGAGCGTGTCAGAATCAGTAAGAAAATCCCTCAAATTGCTAAACGATGGGGGCCACCGCATCATTTCTAAAATTGTAACAGTTTTTGACGTTCCAATACGTCAAGAAAGCAAACTAGGGTCTTTGAAAATGATCCTACGCCAACAATGGTGAAGAGCCAACGAGCAATGAAAAAAGTAATGTATGCCGTTTTCTTCAGAAGTACGGGATTGATGAAATCCATCAAGTTGGAAGGACAGAAGACAGTAACAGCAAACTGGTATACCGCTAAATATCTTCCAGAAATTCTCCAAGAAGTTAATGTTAGGGGACTAATGCTTCACCGGAACAATGCATCTTCCCATATAGCCGGATTAACAGCTGAGTTTCTTAAAGAGAAACAAACTAAAGTGATAGAGCATCCACCTTATTCTCCTGATCCAGCTGAGACTTTTGGTTATCTTTTAATCTATAAAAGAACTTACGTGGACATAGTTTTCAATCAGAAGAGATTAGGCTATAATTCTTTTTCACAATTTAAGAAATGAATGGTTTCAGGCATTTAATCTGTGGAAAATTTGTCTTCAAAAGTGCATTGATACTAGAGGAGATTACTTTGAACACTCGTAAAATTTTGTAAGTATAACTTTAAAAACCTAGTAGTATCTCAAAAATTTCAGAATGACCGTCTTATAATAAACGCTGATAAATTGATAAATTAATCATCTTAAACTCTTTATCAAAATTGACTTGATCATCGTTCTGCTCAAAAAGATTCAATTACAGTTTTACTGTGGAGTGCACATTGGATGGACTTCTGTCCTGAGCGCTTTAAATTCTCGGAATCACCTGTAATTCTTCTAGAAAGTTACTGTTTATAAGACATGTTGATTAGCAGCAACAATTGTCTTGTATTCTTTTTAAAACTCTCAAAAGCTCCATCTTAAAAATGTATCTACAATGTCATTAATTGTTCATATCTTCATGCTCATACAATACAAACGAAATTAAATGTATCGCAAAAATATATTTGGTTTCTCCTCATGACATCAAATTTATGTTTATCAAATTGTGCGTGCGTGCGAACACGCTCGTGTACGTGGGGAGGGCGGCGTAACACATATATTTGCACTCAGTCACATATCAAACGAAGTATCGTGAAGATATACAATTATAAATAAGTAATAGAAGGAGCACTTGCGTACAATAAATATATTTTCATTACAAAAAAAGGATTCTCTTTTATAATTAATGTTATATTTATATACATATAGAGTACAGATAAAATGAAAAGTAGATTTCCTGTTATTTGGATTTCCTTCAGAATTACAATATTCATTGCAAATAATTTACTAGCTGATTCTATTGAAACGTTAATCTAACCAAATTTTAATAAGCAGATTTACATTCATAAGATTTTTTCATCCTGTAAAATATTTATTTTGAAAAAAAGGGGGGGATTGCGTTTATTTCAAAAATAATTTCTTCCAATACGTACTTTGACATTTTATTTTAAACATATATAAATCTTTTCTAAAAGCAATATTTACTCCTACATTTGCACACACAAAAAGACTACAGAATTTTCTATGAAAACTGACTATGAATGTATATGCGTTTGTGTCTTCAATTCACGGCTATAGATTCTTGAGGGTGAGAAACCAACATACAAAATCCATAACCGTATTGAAGTGCGAAAAAGGAACAAAGTCTCCAGGCGTATAGAAAATTTAAATATTATTCTTTCTTTATTGCCTATACTATAAGAGGCTTTCCGTGTGAATGCAAAAGCATAAAAAACTAAAACATAAGGTTCAGAAGCAAGAACGAACCATAAAAAAAAAAAAGAAATATGCATTTAACAACAAATGCGCAGGAAAAAAAGCAATTTTTTTCTATTTTTCTCTTCGAATGTGATTTAAAAATGGAAGACACCAAATCTTATATTTTCAATATCTTTACAGATTTCAAGGGAATTTACTTATTCTGGAAAAATGTGTTATTTAAAAAGAATCTAGTGGTAATATATGGTCCTGAAGGAAATTGCCTAAATAGCTCACAGGAAAAACTACTCTCTTTTTTTTTTCCTTCTCTTTCTTTTTCGTTGTCTTGGTAACCGAGTGATCACGGTTCATGAACTCATGATTGGCATTGTTTCTGCCGCCAATTATCCTAATGCCACTTAAGAGAGGCTGATGAATGTTATATCCATCTAGTCTCAAAGTTCACATCGATATGGTACGGATGTATGGAAGAGAAGTAGCACCTTAGATGTCGTTCTCGTCATTCGACCTCGGTTCAAAAGTACATTCTTTGACAGTAGTTATTGAATAGCTTTGAAGTGCGGAGTTGATACACGAACGATCTCTGAAAGGATGTGCAAGTGAGCACAAATGCTATTACAGTTCAACAATATATATTTTGCAATATAATTTTCCAACGTGGGAATTGCTTGTAAGAAATGAGTTTGAATTCTTTTCACACACACATTTTAATTAGTGTTGTGAGTTGGTATATTCCTAACATATCTGTACAAACCATATCTATAAAAAACTAAACAGACCTCCGCAACCTCCACATTGAGGGAAGGGGGGTCTAGGGGCTCTAGGAGCCCAAAGCGACGACGGGTTAGTACGTATTTGGGCGGGGCCCAAAAACCAATTTGCAGGGGGCCAAACTCCATTACCACGTCTAGTACCATCTTTTTAAAACTAAAATTGGGACCTGATTTGTAAAATAGCTGAAAGAAATTTATTTGTTAATGTTCTTTGTCTTAAATATGAAATGCTTCAAATGAGGAAAGTAAAATTTCTGCATTTTGAAAGAAAACGAAAAAAAATTATTTCTTAGAAATGGCTTAAAATTGAAATCAGAACATATAGTTTCATTTGAAACATTATCATAAACATTTGAAATTAATTTAAAATAATTTCATTTCATTTGACGCATACGAGGGAAAAGAAATTACTTTTTCTTACAAATATTAATTGTTATACAATAATTATATAAAACACTTCTTTATAATTATTAATTATTTTTTAAACAGCAAATAATAACATGATCTAAGAAAAAAAATTTTAAAAAATGCGTTTATTAACGATTTTAACACTGTATAAATTTATAGAGATAGTATGGAATTATATATATATATATTTATCACAAGATGTCTTAAATATTTAAGTGCTGAATGTTTTATTCAATTTTTCCAGTTTTCCTTGAAAATAAGAAAATACTAGACAATTACGCAGAATTTTTATATCAGCATTTAATTGCTCTAAAAAATCTAATCTTTAAGGCAGAGAAAGGTAAATACATCTAGCTCTTAAAAACTGTTCTTTGTGATTTAATTAATTAATCTATTTAAACACACACACATTTTCCAAATGAAAGATCCACAAGAGAAAGGCAAAGAAATGCTTGCTTCTAACTTTTGAGGAAACTATCGAAGTAATTACTGTTTTAACTTGAAAAAAAAATTGAGTCGGCTTTTGTAACCCTGCGCAAGTGAATAATTGGGAACAATTTGAAAAAGTCCTTCACATTCGAATATTCTTTTTCGAAAATCATTTTTAATGCAAATATGAAATGCATAGTTTTTGACAAAAATTCATAAAAGAATTTTTGAGTAAATCTATTTCAATAAATATGCAGAAGGGTCTGATTTGCTGTACTTAACTTAATTCAGTAAATCCTCTGTAGGTGGATACTGTTTTTATTAAAACTAATTTCATGTATTTAAGTAATTTTTAATGCAAATTTAATGTATGATACTCGTGGAAATTCTTTTATGCATACCTGAAAATAAATTCTCAAGCAAATATATTTTAATTAATTCTAGAGTTGTTTCTGATTTAGTACATAGTAAGAATTGTAAGCGGATTCAAGTATCATCCACGTCACTTGAGGTTCAAAATAAAGAGATCCGTCGCCAATAGCCCTCGTGCTGCTTTATAGTGTGCAACAGGGTATCAAACTTGCGGGCCACATGTGTCCCTCAACGATCATTTTGGGGCCCGGCTAACATATTTGCACACAATAATTTATGATAAAATAAAACCAACGCAACAAAAATAAGATTGATAAAATTATCTAAACGTGTTTTTTTACTTAAACTGTTTCTTTGAAGTTATACTTCTTATTGCGTGTTTGGGAAAAAGGATGAGGGTAAATTTTTACGATGCGTCGCACACCGTCACGGATGTGACGCAAAACCGTCACGGATGCACACGCATACCTTCACGGCACCGATGCGCGTGCACACCGTTGTCTAATATTTTAACATGCCACTTTTTTGGTGCTAGGGGACTGATATTTGGGGATCGTAATAACTATTGTTATAAACCATATCTGTTGGGACGCATTCCCCTCTCTACAGCTTTTGGACAATATCTCGGCACCCGAACCTGACAGTCCATTCGGACCTGGCTCATTCGATCCCTCTCTATCTGTTCTTCCAGTTATTATAATTTCATCTTCATAGGGCTACTTCATCCATAGTTTTTAATTGTTTTTAAAAAAATTTAATTTGTTTAAATTCACAATATCTTGATCCTGTTCGAGTCTCGGACTTGAACCAAGTGTTCCAAGCGTCGAGACCCATCCAGTCATCTACTTCATTCCCATCGTGTAGGCATGGGAGGGCTTAAGCACCCAAATATCATGCTCCCATGTTAATCCTATAGGAACTGGAAAAAATTCCCCTCCCCCCTAAGGAATTGAGCTTGGGACTTGATTTTTGGAGGTCCGCCATATTTTTGTATTAGCGCGAGCTTTACGTGGAATTGACCCCTCCGGTGCTCCCCCTAAAGGGCTTCCCAGTCATAACTCGAATCTTATGCCACCTTGGTTGACAGCACCGGCTGAATTCGATTGTTCTCCCTGTGAGCATCCTAGATATATTTTTTCAGGACCACAGCCCCATTTCTTCACCAGTATTTAACATTTTAAAATTATTTTAAAGTTTTAACTCTCCTCGTGACCGCCTTTCGTCCTTGGCTCAGCTTGCCCTGCTCAAGATTTTTAGAAAGTATTTAATCTTGTTACGCCAAAGAAGTATATTTCTTACGTGCGTACATAAGTACACACACGCATTTTTTTTAAATTTCCTTATATGTATTTATTTGTTTTATATTAATTATAATATATTAGACGAAATAAACTAACATGCGGTACCACGTTATCCTATAAATATTATTATTATTATTATTTGCGGCCCTCTTAAAGTTAAACCTTGTTTGCTTGGCCCAAGTTAGCATTTGAGTTTGACATCCTTGGTGTACAACGTTGATAAATACTAGCTCACTTCGTAAATAGAAGATGTATGTGTTAAAGGATATTTTAATAAATACTATTCGATATTTCGAGTTTTCCTAAATATTAGTAACGGAAAATAATTCAATAAATTATCTCTTTAAATGGATAATTGCTAGATTTATTTTGAACTCCAAGTTCTCGAATATAATGTAAATAATATTAACTAGATAATGGATTGGATAACTGGATATATGCCAGGCTATTGCAAATTAATGTATAAATATAAAAAAAAGACCTTTCTTCCTCTTTTTTCCAGCAATAATTATTCTGAACTTTGAAAATGACTATTTTTGTAAACAATGACTTAGCAGGACTCTTATGACTGAAGAAATGAATATACTACACAAGTAAATACTATGTTGTGCTGGTCCCGAGAGAATCAATCCACTTAGACCTTCATTGTGTATATTGTTTTGTTTTATTTGGTAATGTACCTCATAATTATCTCATTTAATGCAACTGAACAAAACCAACTTAATGAAATAACTCTTTTATGAAAATGGTTTATGATAGAAGTATTCGTAAAAACAAGAAAAACTTTTTTTAAAAAAAAATATGTTCAAGGTCCATTTTTAGTAAAAACTGAACCTTGTTCTTATTGAAAAAATAAAGATGACATCCGAGAGTTTTAAGGATTGTTGATCTTGAGAGAGGTCATGAGATATTGATTTATTGATGTCACACCTCTAATATTATTAGAGACAGATCTCATAATGTTGAATCACGGTGCAGTGACGAGGACGACACCTGAGCTGGCACCCCCCTCTCCTAACTACCACACCAACGGAAGGTCGTTTGAGCTCTCGACAGATTTACCATGCATCGCTCCCCTACAAGGCGGGTCTTCAGCGGTACTAGACTCGAGCTCATGACATGCCGGCCACAACGGGAATGCCAAAAAGATCTAAAAAGGGAGTCTTTCTTTTTGAACTACTTTATAGTTACAAAATATAATTAAGTGGCATTTGTAATAATTTCAGCCCATTCCGGTACAGTTTCTAAAATTGAACCACAACGATTATTTGATTTTTATCAACTTATTCATGGATTTTTGATATTGATGTAAGTATTTTGTATATTTAATTTATGTAAATTTATATTTTGTGCGTGAAATAAAATGATCTTTTTATACATTTAACAACGTTTGATAAAAAAAAAGTATTTACATATTTAAATTAAATTTGCAACTTTATAGTGTTGATTGTCAAGATCTTAATCCACATCAAAATTTTAAGAAATCTTAATTTGTTGACCATAAAATTTGATTGGAAGTATTTAAACCAGATACGCGTAGGGGAAAGGAGCATCTTGTGCTGCCATCTATTAGTAACTACCTGAGTTATTAACGAGATAAAAATATTAATTACTAATTGTGGAATTCATGAGAATAATTCCCATTACTAAAGCAATCAATATTTTTTTAATGTCTGAAAATTATGCAGCGATTCACAAATAACCAGTTATAATTTATGCACATTGATTGCTTACAACTCAACTCTAGCTCTTTCACGTAGATCGTGGCGAAATTTTATGTTTAATTATTAATCTGGGATTAAATAACTTGATCAATCTTCTAACTTGTTTCTTTTGTAGTTATTCTAATTTTCGTTTTGTAAATAACCATAAGTACAACATCTTTTTCCAAAAATTTGTCAAAATTTTATTAAGGTTTCCAAAGAAGTTTGCCTGCGACTACATACTTTATTGAGATACAAATTAAAAAAAGTGTAGCTAAAATAAACTAAATTTGTTTCTTTTTAACATTATATATTCAAATCTTATAAAATTCTATGAAATCATAACTTTATAAAAAATTCAAAGTAAATATAGGATGTTATATTCCTTATGGTTTTTCTTATTAACCATGATTTCCACAGTTTTAAAATTTAATCGTTTACATAGTAGAGGCATTTATTTATTTATTAACACTTATAAGTGAACAAAAAATAAATAAATTCTACTAATCTATCATTTTTAGAAGATTTTAATCCAGTTTTTATTTCTTCCATTCTGATTTTCAATCGTTTAACACGAAAATATTTTATGCTAAACATGAGACATTGTTATTTAATTTGAAAAATATTATTTATTTGAAAATACATAAGGTATCTTCATTCTTGTATTTCGATCCTTTTTAATGTGTTTTAATCATTTTACAATGCGGAAGTTTTAATCATTATGTTTTGCAGAAAATTAGAAACATATCAAAATTAGGTTATTCTTAGATTGTATTAATATATGTATATATTGTTTAAAGTCTTGGAGAAAATATAGCTGAGAATATTTTATACATTTAAAATCTTCTTTTTTTTATACACAAAAAAATAATAATAATGATAATTTAAAAAGCAGGAGTTATATGTTATGTGTCCCGATTTAAAAAAAAGGTTTCAAAAAGTATTAATCTTATTCAGAGATTTTCATTACTTCAAATACAATTTTAAAAAATCTGAAATTCATAACTACTGGTTTTGTGTCAAAAATATATAAAAGATATTTCAAATACCTTAAAAGCAACTTAGATAAATAACAGATCAATATCTTAAAAAAGAGTAATAAGGGTTTTTATGCAAATTCCAGAATAAGGGAAAAAATTAAATTGCCTGGTCATGAAGAAAGCTAAATTATATTACTTACAACAATACCAAAACATACTTAAAACTCTTAAAAATTGTTAAAAAATACAAACAAGCCAGAAAATGTCCAAAATATAAATCCAAAGCATAAGATTTATCTTCAAAATAAACAATTAATAAAAGGAAAAGAAAATGATATCACACAGTTTACATTTTTCTTTCATCTTAATTTTTTTTGAAAATTACTATATTTTCAAATTTAGTTTGCATTGTATATGGGTGACATCATTAAAAATTATCTAATATAAAATCCGGATCTTTATTATTGCATAAATCTTCAATGATATATTACTGGGTTTTAATCAGACAAGAAAAACAGTTAAACAATAACAATCTTCTTTCATTCTTATATAAAATAGAGAAATTAGTATTTATTGGGAAAATGCACACATTTTCCATCTATTGATTAAAAACAGTATCAATTGAATTTTGTGGCTATCAAGCCCTGTTTATATCTGTGCTATAAAGTATTCAATTATTGTAATCTATTATATTATTCTATCTCTTAAATTGTAATTCATGATATTATATTTTCTAATTTTATATATTTTCTCGTTTCAGTTTTATTGCTTAAGTACTTTTGGGCGTTATTTTGTTATATTATTATTATTTAAATATGTCAAACCGTATACATAAATAAAAAAAGAACGGAATTCTTCTGTGTTTCTAATATCTAAAAAATTTTTTCATAAAATATATTACATTCTTAAAATATATTACGTTATTAGTATATTTTTATACATGCTTACACTGTTTTCTAGACCATTTATTCCAGAGCATACAGGATCATTTATTCCAGATTTATTTATTTATTATTTCTACAATCCATATTTAAAATGAGTTTTCTAATAACAAATTATTACTCCTTTGTGTGTGTTATTACATTCCATTTTCAAAACAATTTATTCTGCTTCCTTTTTTAAAATATAGTGAAAACTTTATTAATTTATGAATATCTGCGTAAATTTAAACAAATTATTCAATACTATTTTATTTTAAAACTATATTTCATGATATACTAGAGTTACTCTTTTTCGGTATACATCGAAATTATTCCGAGGTTTCTGCTTACAGAATTTATTTCGACAAATATTAATAATGTTGTCAAAAGAACGCTTTTTAAATAAATTGCTTTTCCTTTGAGGAACATAAAAAATGAAGATAAATGCATACCAAAGGGGTTCTGAAGTTCACCAGAAAGTGCTTTTATCTTTTAAAATCAACCAAAAATAGATATAAGGGATCATATATTGCAATCCCAGCAGAGAAAGTTATTCATGCCATTCTAAAATTTATAAAACGGTATTCATCTTATACTTTTCTCATTAATATCTATTATTGCTACTCTTTTATATCAGAATGAAATATTTCCTGTTCTTTTTATGCACTGGGCGAGACTAAAGCCATTATTTTAAGTTGTTTATTTTAATTCATGGATTTGTTCATGTATAATATGTTTGTATTTATTGCAATGATTTTTGTTTGAAAATGATAGTAGTTGATAAAACAACTTATCCCTGAGTGTTTTAATATGTTGTTTTTGAGAAAACTGAATTGTTGCAAAATATCGTCTGCTAATTTATAAATTCCAAATGAGATTAATAATAATAAAAAAAAAAAACATTTTTCAATTACTTGTTCTCTATTTACTTCAATTTCGAACAAAACCTTTTAACATTCGAAAAATATTTTAAGATAATTTTAAAATAATTATTCTTTTTATTAGAATCTTTTTGCTGAATATTTATGGTTATTTTCGTGTTAGATAAATATAGCGTTAAAATTAAGTTCAATTTTTTTTCCATTCTATCTATAACGCTCTAGTTCGCGGATAACTATGAAGAACTTCTAAAGGAATTTTACGCTGCACAAGTTGAGATATTACCTACAGCAAATATTTTAATATATCATGCATAATAATTTATTTAATTAAATTTCAAATTACTTTATTAAACTATTTTTAAATTCTCAAGACAGTTGTTCCTATTTAATATTTTGGATTTTTTTAATCTGTACATGTCAATCTTATCTAAATTATATTGATTTCATTTTTAGAATGCAAAAAATCAATTAAATAAATTCCATATGTAGGAATGTAATTTTACATTACATTTTATGGAATACCATTGAATAACATTTGAAGAAAAATATGTTAGTCACCTGTTTCGTGTATTTTATTAGATTTTATTTTTCTATGTACAGACACACTATATGTCTCACAAGTAATACAATAGATTCAAAAGTTCCATTTGTGAAGAGATGTGTGCAATTTTAAGTTTACAAAAATTTAAAAGCTGGATATAATCCGCCATTACCAAGGTTAATGCAGATCAGATAATACAATTAAAATAGTATATACCAAGTTGACATCTCTCTCTCTCAAGTATATCCCATTAATTAAATAAAAACCCTAATATTCAAAGGTGAGATAAATAATTTAAATTCATATTTGTATATTTTTAGGGAAACTTCTATATTCTTTTTTTAAAAAAGTCGTCAGAAATTGAGGCTTCTTCATGTACATGTCGTCTGGGGAAAAAACAATGCAAAAATATGGTTGAAAACAAAAATTTTGATTAAAATACAAGTGACTTAGAAGTTGTATCAAAAATCAAGAAAGGAATTAAAATCCTTATTACCTTCTTTCTTTAAAATATGTTATAACATATGAACATAAATATTTTTACTTTATTCAACCTGAAATACTTCTTTGCTTTCTTTCAAACATCAAACGTACTTCTCATTTAAAGCTGTCTTCGCATAATATTACAGAAAAGAACCCGAATTTGAAGTATTTTTTCAGGTATAATAGTATTCAGACGTTAGGTATTATATTTTGGCTTCAATATCCTATAGAAAGCCGCATATTTTGTCACATGACTTTTTCAATTCCTACTTTTATAGCTCACTCTCTCTATTTATTCATTTATTTATCTTGGTGGAACTTTCAATCGTTAATAAAATACATTTTAAAGCGCTCAATTGAGCTGAAATTTTATATACAAATTATTATGGATGACAATACAATAATTTAACTATAATTAATAAAAATTAATTGATTAAAACTAATTATTTAAAAAATTACAAATACGGCCACGTTGGAATCATTTTTGGCGACTTGTGTAATTTTTTAATTTTAATTTTTTAATTTTTTTTTTTTTCTCAAGTTTTAAAGCATTCAGTTGAACTGAAATTTTATATACACGATTGTTTTGGATGACAATACGATACTTTAATGATAATTAATAAAAATTAATTACCACTTAATGTTGTGATTTACCATATGTATATACATATTTTATATTAATTGTAACTATTTAATAAAAAATATCTAAAATAAAAAATTTTCTTTGTTGATCTAAGTAGGAATTGACTTTAAAAAAAATTGTTTTATATTACTGTTTTTATCTCAGTTGATCCATTTTTTCTGTTATAAAATGTGTTTTGGATTGTTCGTCTTATATTGTAATGCTAAATAAGAGCTATCCCTTTACGTGTTAAAATAAAAAATTAAATAATTATGGAATATTTTGAAATCTTAAAAACGCTCTATTATTAATAAATGAATTACAGTGTTAATAGTTTTCATGAAAATTGAGATATATTTTTCTGTCAGAAAATGTGCTTCGTATGGAATTCAGACGCTGGTTCATATGGCGTAGACAGCCTTAATTTGAAAAATTATGGAATAAAATATAATATTCGAAAGCTTTTATAACTGCCAGAATGTGTCACACATTGCCCTACGAACACTATCACTAGTACAATAATTATTTTTGTTTTTCTTACATGAAAGGATATAGTTATTAATATTATTAGATTATAACACTCAATAAACTTTTGTCCGAAAGTACTTTAATAAAGACCTCTGATAAAAAGAATTCTTGGATGTAATTTAAATTTACATCTCTGTTGGTCTGGAACGAGGGGTTTGGCAAAATACCACAATTTTAACCATAAAGCTACAGTAGCTCAAGAAATATTTATGCTTTAATTTTGATTATTGTTAAGTATAATGGATGGATTGATCTATAATAGTTGACGGATTTAAAATACATAAGTTGCTTTTTTGCCGACTTTAAGGCTGTCTTCGTTCAATGTACGAAAAACTGAGCTAACGCGAAGCACATTTTCAGACAGAAAAGTACCTCAATTATCATGGAAACTTACAATATTCTAAACCACAAATCTATTTATAATATAGCGTTTTTAAAACTTCAAAAAAATATTCCATAAATAATTGTTTCTACCTTTTAACATGTAAAGGTAAATCTCATCATGGTATCGGACAGGGGTGGCGAACCTTTATGGATCAACGTGCCATTTTTATAAGAAAGTGTTTCATGAGGTACAGATGTGCCGTCAAATAATTTTGGCTTGTGATTATTGGGAAAATAATAAAACTAAATACTAACAACTCAAAACCCTTTATTTACTACGCACTGTATAGTTGTAAATGTTTTAGTAATACGTGTTATTCAAATTAAAGTAACATTAGTGTGAGTTCTGTTGTTGCAGATTGGATGACAAATAACTTATATTTGGATTGTAAGATGTTACTTTTAGAAGAATGCATGTTTAATTGGAGCCATCTGCCAATCGGATTTTAAGCAATTAATTATTTTTACTGTGGTTCACTTTTTTGAGAAGAGGATTTGCTATTTGTTTCAAAATGCCGTTTTACAGATGATGTTCTGCACACCACTATTCCAGAACATAAAACACACACCGCTTTGTCGCCTTTACTAATAATGCCATATTTCTAGATTCACCAAATTTGAAATTCTCTTTTACATTTACTAACTAGTCCTTTTTATTCCTTTGCTGAACTAGCCATGTTAAATAACATTTGAAAATCGCAAATGTAACACAAATATACTTTAAAATGTAGTTGAGACAATGAAATTTATTATGCTATGAGTAGAAACTTTGCATCATAAACAATTGTAGTCCACGACGTAACTAAGAGAAGACAATAACAAACGAGTGTGCTCCCCGCGACCGATCACTAGCGTTTATTCGTAATATTTCAAAGAGAATTTTGTTATTTTGAAATAAAATGCTAACCATTTTTATCGCTGGTGTGCCCAAAATATTGTGCCAGTGGTTCGCCATCCCTGGTATAGGAGAAAAGTACGAAACACATTTTGTACTAGAAAAAAAATGGGTCAACTCAGATAAAAATGAGTATTATGATGAAACACATTACTTTCTATAGGACAGCAAAGCAAAATATTGTACTAATTTTGAAATACTTTTTTATCCGAAAAAATGCCGAAAACAGCCTTAAACTACTTCAGAGGGTTACACTAGATGGCGCAAGAAATCTCATGTATCCTAAAAGCTCAGATCCCTTATCGCTTATATAAATATGATTTAAGTAAATAAAAAAGGCTTTTATTAGTTTTAATTTATAATTTTTAGGCCTTGAGTTCTAATTTTTCTGGATACTGATATTAGATAAAAGTTTCACAGTTTCTTTCAAACGATTTTACAAGCATTTCAGATCAAAAGCTTTCGAAGCACACAAATTAGATAACTATAAAATTACAGGAATAAACGGTATTCCAAAGTATGACCGAAATAAAGAAAATATTATTTTGTCTTAGTACGCAACAAAATTTCCAGGATTTTTAAACGGTAACATGTTTTTTGCTGTGACTGAAACATTAAAAGAAAGTAAACAAGCTTTATGCTTCATATAAAAAGTATAAACTGAGGATATAAAGAGAAATACGCTGAAGCTTTCTCGGAACTTCAAAGATATGAAACTGGCAAATAATTGAGGATGTGATTGAAAAATTACGACAAGTAATAAAGTTTTGGATGAGCTTTAAAAAGCACTTCCTGATTGTACCATTTGCTCTAAATTATTTTCAATTTTTACTCTGAAAGTACGGAACTAGTACCATTACAATGGTATACAAAAAAAAGAGAAAGAAACAAGAAATAGAACATATTTGATAAAAAGGAATTTGAACTTTACTATAATTCAGAATAAATAAGAGTATAATAAAATTCGTATGCTTAAAACATATATTTTATCAAAATAATTTTACATAAAAACATTTAATTGCTTATTTATTCGTTTTGTGCTTGCTTTTATATATTTTTATAATCCCAAGATTAAAAACAATTTATTTCAACGTTTTAGCAAGTAAATTGTGTTTAAGTTCTTTTTAAAAAAGTATCAAAGCATTGGAAATTTTCCATGTATCCAATTTTAAATTTAATCAATTTTATCTTAATCTCAATCTTAAATTTAATTAGTATTCAATCAGTCGAGAATATAAAGAAACGTTAAATCCACTTTTTATCAAAGAAATTGGGATTTTTTTAGAGTAAATTTTTCAAAAAAAGTATTAGAAATTTGTAGCAAGAATTATGGTCGTAATGTTATGGTCCTTTTAAAAAAGTAGAGAAAAACTATACCTAGAAAATAAGCACTTTTTTCCAGGGAATTCTTTCTTGTTTATATCTCAGAACAAATACATGTTTATTTTCATGCGTAAACATGTAATGTTCATTGATTATTAGTATTATACAGGTGGTGAACATTTGTGGAGGATACCTCCTTTTTTTTTCCCCCGTCCAAAATAAGAATAAAATTTGTAAAAAAAAATAAAAAATTACTTTGCTTGAAAAAATGATATCAGCTTTACAAACAGTAAAAATAAATATTCTTATGAATATTGATTACAATTTTGTAGAGGAGACACAGAAAACACAAAAACAATCAAATTTACGAAAGTAATTTTTTTTTATTGAAAAATTATTTTAGATCATTTATATGAATATAAACTACAAAAATTGTTAAAATAGGACTATTTTTTATATCATGTGTCTTTTTGTTAAGAGACAATATTTTCTGTAGCTTCTTTGATTGCTTTTAATTTTCTCAAAATGAATTGGGGCCGCTGGTAATGGGAGTGAACTCGTGGTCGATAGTGTTTTTGTTGAGTCGTGGATTCGAATTCTGGAGCTACTAGACCCGCTGATTGGAGGAGCTGAGGTACGAAGTTCTCACATTAGCGTGGTATGGAAGTTTTGAAGTTGAATTCCAGTTCGTCATCTTCGTCAAACGTGGTTCAAACTTTCAAGGTCCGTTCCCAGTAGACCCAGAGTAGCTTTTTCAGTAATAATATACTATCAATCGAAATGTTTTTTGAAGTGATAACTTCTTTAGACCTGTTTTGCTTAAGAGTGAATTTAAATGAAGCGTCAGCTTCGGCTGCGTAACGCCAATTCGGTTTTTCTAACCAACTTAAAAAAACACAAACATAAGATCGAATGACGAATCAGCGCAATTTTTTTATGTGTTTCAAATGTTGCCACCGACTCTCGAGACAAGTGGCAATTAAGATTATTTGATAACGCGTACTCTAAAAATATATATTCTTAATTGATAAAAAAAAAATTAGTAGTAATTGCCAGGAACACGCTTAAAATTTTATAGAAAAGTGAAAATTTAAAAAAAGGAAAAAAAAATATCTCTTTATGTTGCTCAGTTTTTCTGGATTAACATTCGACTTATCCTTTCAAATAATATTTTTCTAAACAAATTGAGTTACTGAAAAAGTATTGGGAACGTTTATTAAATATGAATAAATGCAATCAAAAACTTAATTTAAAAAAAATATTTCAAATTTTAAATCCCAAAATATAATTCAAATGTTTAAAAAGGACCTAGAAAAATTTTGATAATTCAAAAATCACTAAAATTTTTAAAATTAAGTATATATCTATCAGAGTTTTTGCTCGCATAAAATTACAGAAATATCGAGAATAAACCAGATATTTTATTATTTTGAATCCTATTCTTCTAAAATATTTTATCAAAATTTTTAAAGTTCAACAAGCTATTCTTATTAAATAAAATAATATAAAACAAAGCTCGTTTTAATTTTTTATTGGGGAGGGAAATTTCTACAGTACTTTGAAAACTTTTAATTCAAAATCGCACTCCAACTCTTTTATCTCTATCCGAAATATCTTCTTTTTTTTTTTCCATAAATTTCTGATGAAAGAAACGGAGAACTAATTTAATGTATGCATTCTTTATTAACAATATGCAGAAAAACATTCCAAAACCCGTGATCGTTTCATGTGGAAAATATTACAGAACGGGGGAAATGAATGCATAAATTTCATAAAAATAATAATAAATTTTATTCATGAAAGGAAAAACTTTAAGAAAAGTTTTCTATTTTCACCTACCATCCCAAAAAATTTTTTTCTTTTTTTTATCAAGCCTTATTTGCAATTCCATGGTTTCTGGAACACAAAAACTGATAAATATGCATGAATAGTTTCTTTATCTATTTTAAATAATTCATTCTAATTTTCATATCGATTCCGTAATATTTTTCAAAACCCGAAGAAACCTTATGAATTAGTACTTAACTGTGTGGTGCTAATATATAAAATTTTTCAAATTTTGAGTTTAAATGTTGTAATTTCAATAATAATATAAAATGCATGAAGTAACAAATAAAAAATGTCCGTGTTTGTTTTCAGCGAAAAATTCGAATACAAATTTATAAATGGAATCAAGGTATATTTCCAAACTATTGTTTAATTTTGTTTTATTAATCTTCATAAAATAAAGTAACAAAAATAAAGTTCTGGCGCTTACCATTTTCCTTTGGATTAAGACCTTAATAACAGAGAGGGGAAATAAATTATAGCTTAAAAAAACCAAAAAACAGGCTTTTAAGCAAACTAAAAAATAAAAAATAATTCTTAATATAAGAATAAAACGATTTACGAGAAAATTAATGTCATTGGGATAAAAGCGTAGGGTGCTCTATATCATTTGTTATACTTTCTTACTAATTCTCTAATCCGAAATGCTGAGTTAGAGTAAAAATTTAGTACAAAGCACCCCACGCTTTTACCACAATGACATTAATTTTCTCGTAAATCGTTTTATTCTTATATTAAGAACTATTTTTTTTACTTTTTAGTTCGTTTAACCATAGTGGGGCCACGGTAGCCGAGTGGTCAAGGTGTCGGATCATGGCTGGCCTTGTCACGAGTTCGAGCCTAGTACCACTAAAGACCCGCCGTGTAGGGTAGCGATGCGCGTTAAATCTGTCGAGAGCTCAAACGTCCTCCCGTTGGTGTGGAGTGGTAGTTAGGAGAGGGAGGCGCCATCTCAGGTGTCATCCACGTCACTTGACCATGGTCCAAAATTACGTGGACCGTCGCCAAAAGCCCTCATGTAGTTGAACAGTGCGACGTTAATATCACACACTCACTCGATTAACCATAAAAGCATCTAGTTTTAGTTTTTTTAAACCATCATTTATTCATACACTTTTTTTAAATTTTTGGTCTCCGACCAAAAAAGTTTGCCCACACATCCCTGAGAGAACAAATTATTTTTTTTTACATGCACAAGTCTTTTTAAAAAAAAAAAAATCTCTATTTTTAGAAAGATTGGACAATTGCTTAAATTATATAAGAATATGCTGACGCAAAAAATCGTTTGCGCTTTTAGGGTTACTCTTAATCTTTTAGTCGCCAAATCTGGCAATGGTATAATGAATTTGTCGCCACATTCTGGAAATCGTTATTCCTCATTATCCTGTTCAGGACAATGGAGCAAAATTATGAAATTATTGTATTGTCATCGGTCTTTGACAAGTGTGCAAATTTCGAATTAATCTGACCTTTTAAATTGGGTTAAAATCGAGTTCAAAGATTCCGTTACATACAAGTGAAACTTATAAAAGCGTGTTAATAAAGGAAACAAACTAATTTCAATCCGATTTTATTTTAATGGATAGGAGAAACAGATTATGCTTGAATCATTATTTAAGGAAATATTAAAAAATATTATAATCTTTTTGAAAAATTTTTTAATGAAGGAAGGATTTCCCCAAATCTGAAAACAGTTTGAAAAGATTACAGTTTAACATTTTGCTCCCGTTTCACTTCGTTTCATTTCTTAATACGAATGTATCGCAAGTGTGTAGAAGTTATTCTACAAAAAAAGCCATAAAAAGCTTTCTTTAAAGTAGTTGTTAAAACATACCATATACAACAGTGCTGTCCAAAAAGAGGGGGGCACATACAGCTGATTGTACGCTTAAGGATGTCGGGGGTGCACCATAGAAGTAATCTTACAATTATTTATGATTATTTGACTGTATATCACGTGAGTGTGTGATTCTGTCATTGGTCGCGCTAACGTCACTAACGTCTGGGGTGCTCAGCATTACAAATATACTTCTTCTTTAAGACGCATACGAACAAAAACATAGGAAGTTAAACCTTGGAGAAGGGGACAGGGAAATTTGTTCTTAATATTCAAGAAAAAACTTCTGCACGCTACATACGTTAAATTTTAAATATAACTCTATAATTTATTTCAAATGCACTATGTACATTATTCAAAACAACTAATTTGACCTTTGACTACACTCGTCGATTTAATATATGAGATACAAATTCATTATTTTCGTTTTAGGAGTACATGGTCAAAAAAGTTTGGAGATCACTAATGTGCAACTACAAAAAATCGCCCAAGATGTAAAGAACGAAATTTTGGATGATTATATTTATTTACTTATTGTGCGTGTGTGTGTAGTACATAGCCAAAAAATTTAATTTAAAGCTAAACTACTATAAATGTTATTTTATATCTGGTGATAGAATAGAATAGTAAACTCTTAGCATTAAAATCTAAGAATATAGGGTTAAACAAACTTTTACGGCCAGCCAACTTTGTCGGAGATTCGAACCCGCGACCTATGGATCCGAAGCCCAGTAACTTAACCACTAGACAAAAGTGATCACTCCTGTCCAGAGGCTGTTACTGACTTATTTAGATACAGCTACAAACTTTATATATATATATATATATATATATATATATATATATATACTGCATTTATTCGAATCCACGCCACATTTTTTTCCCCAGTGTTAATGCTATTGAAAATCGGACGTGGCTTAGAATTGAAGACGGAAAGATTTGTTGGATGGGGAATAATGGCTAGAGCAACAACAGGCTCAAATATTTTGAGACGTTTTCGCGCCACACAGCAGCAAAATCGGTTTCTTTATGAAGATAGCATCACCCATTCCTATGAACACGTGCATCCTAAAAATATTGCGGGGTCTTTTCATCTGACATCCGATTGCTGTGAGGAATATACCATTCCACCCCCGATCCGGAATCCTGACTGAAATTCGAGGTTTTAGAGAGGCGACCGCCTCACCCCAATAGAGTGAAAAGGGAGTCCGTTTGAAATACCAAGATCAGTTGGGTTTACCTCCTCCCAGGGGCGTATCTACAGCCGTATCAATGATACGGGGCTCCCAAACTATAGTGGCTCCAACTTGTGTAACTACAGTCCTTTTAACAAGGCTCTCATATCTAAAAAAGGGTTCCGAAGGAATTTTGATACAGGGCCCCCTCAGATCTAGCTACGCCAGTGCTCCTCCCTCACAAATATCATATTCTGTAGTAATGATGATCTAATAGTATGAATAACTTCTGTTTAAATGTAAATACTGTAATTAATAGCTATGGAAGTAAATAAATAAATTATATTTAATTTCTTAACTCTCACGCTGTCATTAATATTCCCAAATGTCACAATGTATTTAAAAAAATTTAGTACTGTTTAAAGAAATTAATTATACACATCTTATATTAGTTATCATTTTATATTTTTTAAATTGAGTGCAAATATCGGATATTGATAACTTGGAATGTGGCTTAGAATCGATGGTGGCTAAAATTCTAATAAATACAGTACCTATATTGCAACAAATCTTCATACTGCTTGAGGCTCGAGAAAATGTTATATAGATTCATGTTTTTAGAAATCTTTCATTTGATGTTAGCTCATTACAGTAGTAACGCCTTTTGAATGACAATAATTATTTCCGTGATAATAACAAGCGACAGAATGAAGATATTTAACATTTATTCTCTATTAATCAAGCATCGATGATCGATGATAATTGCTGAGCTCGCTGGCGTGAGCCTTATCACGTGTATGAGAGTAGCGTCAACTAAAACAGAGGTCGCCAAAGGAGGGGTACGCGAGAAAATTTCGCTAGTCCGTAGAAAAATGTGGAATATACTTACTCATCATGTTATGTTATGTTTTAAGATGCATTAATTGTATTCTTAGATCACAATTTTTTTTAAATATATTTAAACACTTTAAAAAATCTTATTAGTGGTCCGCGGGATTTAAATTATGAATTTACACAGGTCCGTGAAGTCAAAAAGTTTAGCGACCGCTGGACTGAAGGATTTTATTTTTTATGTATTAGATATGGAGGAAATGACGCGTATTTCGTGCTGCCATCTATATTGCAAAAAAAGAAATATTCCGATACATTTAATTTATTGATAAAAGGGATTGTGTGTGCGATTGTTTTTTCGTGTCTCTTTAAAATTACTCGAGGAATTTGTCAAGAAAGATAAGCATGCGTTTGGAATTGAAAAAAGTATATTGGATAACAAATAATTTTTCAATGTTTTTTTCATATATCCCTCTAATGCTTACTGAATGTAATCTTTCAAAAACAAGATTAACCTTCAAATTTCGAATAATTTAAATCAGTGATTCCCTAAGTGGACTCCCGGGGATCTATGACGACCTGCAAGGGGTCCACGTTAGTGAAAAAAATAGTTTGGGTGTCCATGAGATGTAAAAGGGGGTCTACGATAGAGCCTCTCATTAAACCAGATCGTAACTTTAATTTTAAAATGAAATTTAATCAAGTGGAAACCAGACTTATCTATTTAACAGATTTATTAACTAAATTAAATGAGGTTAATTTGCAGTTAGAAGGTGACAGCATAAATTTTATTAAAGCAAGAACCACATTTCAGCCTTTCTTGTGCCAGAATTAAGCTGAAGGAGTATAATAATGGACGTCGCAAATTTTCCCAGTTCCACAATTGCCACAGACAATCTACCAGGAAAAATACGTTTTAACCTACGTTCAACATTAAAATGCCTTTTTTTTAATTTTGAAACTAAGTTTGAAAATGTTTTGACTATCGCAGTACCACAGAAGGCAATTAATCCATATGGTTACTTTGAAACAAAAAATGTCAGATTACAAGAATTAGGCACTAACGAAGATCTTTAAGTAAAGTTTAGAAACGCGGATATCGATAATTTTGGCTTTAAAAAGACATACCTGTTATTTATTCCGTATTATGAAATATCTTGAGAAAGTTTTTAATTATTCTTCCGATTGAAAAGGAGTTTTACAGTGCGCTTGCCAATCTCCAAAACAAAAAAAACAAAAAAAAAGAAAAGACTAGACACTATTAACCGAGGAGATATTTAGGGTTAAATCTGACAAAATTGATGTCAAATGTTGAAAATTTGTTATCGCATCCCCAGATTCATCCCTCCCACGAAAAAAGCATGTGTTTGTTGTTCAGTTATATAATGTAACAGTTATTTTATGCATTAATTAGATTTTAATTTAATAATTAACATGTGTTTTCTTAAGTTTTAAACACTATACTTTACTACACTTAAAAATTTAAATCTTTTAAAGGAAGTAGAGCTCTATACCTGCTGTCAAAAACACATTTAAGTCGATGAATTTACACAAATTTAATATTTGGTGTCTACCGAAACCACAAAAAATCTGTCAAAGGGTCTATGAGGCAAAAAAGTTTGGAAACCTTTGATTTAAATTATGATCAAATAGCGGGGAAAGAGATTGCACGAACAGTCACACGAAGTATTAATTATTGCATATTCTACTAGTGAAAGTAAAATAAATTCTTTAGAATATTGCTTCCCTTCTCTCTCCATTTTTGTACCCACTAGTGTTTTAACAGATGACTTCATACGTTTAGAAAGAAACGGATCTTTAGAAATATATTATGTGAAAAGTAGATGGGGTGTAATAAGGTATCCCACACAAAAGAACTTCAAGAAATTTTCGATTGTAAACATCAATAAAATTCAAATATTACAAAATAATCATATTTTCCAATTTCGTAGAAATGTATGTGTGCGAAAAGAAAAAGATTTTCAATGTCTTTTACTGTAAAATATATTATAAATTCATTTCATACATATGAAAATGAACGTTAATATTTCATTTGAAAAGTTATTACGAAAATAAAATAAAACTGGAATTAAATATTTCCACAGCACTGTGCACTCTTTTCGAGAACGAGCCTACTTCCCCTTTCTTTAAATTTAATTTAATTAGGGCTACCCATTTTTATAAGGCATCCAACGGTGGGAAGTCGGCGAGAGAGTAGAATGGTTAGTTTACAAAGAATGCAGCATGATAATTTCTATCAGAGAACAAAGGTTAGGACGTAAAAACAACTTTCCTCTCGTCGATTTTTTTACTGACCCAAGTTTAATGTGGGTAAATGCATTGATGTGTGAGTGTTTTAAGCATCGGTTCTTTTCAAACACCAGTATCTCATGGCTTAGCTTTTTTTTAGTATAGACTTTTTTTAAAAAACAACCGACGCAGTTTTTGCTTCCTCTGTGTTTAGCTTTTTAAGGCATTAAAGTGCTTTTATTACGCATGCTTTCTCAATAAATTGCAATTTTTATCAACTGTTGTATTGAAAGATAAAACTGGCTATTTAAGGGGCGAAAATAAATATTCGTATCCATTTTCAATAAAATAAGGGAAACATTTTTTATTCAGTGATTATAAGTATATTTTAGCAAAAAATCATTAAAATGGTTCCTTTATTCAAATCAGTGTTTCTCACCATGAAGCCTTCCCCTTGCAAGGAAGCAGTTTAATTCTTTAGTGTGTGTGTGGGGGCTCAATTCAAAAAAACTCATTTAGAGCGTGTAAAGGATCTATTTATTAGTAATATAGCCAGTTATAAACAAAATTTTGAAAGGTTTTATTGGCTCCAAAAATGTGAAATTATTGATACAGCAATAAATATTATTATTAATGATCTAAAAATTTTGCCATCTTATTTAAAAGAAAGATTTTCTGATTTACAAAAAAGGCATGACTTTGTGAAGGTACTGAAATCAAATATCCAAATAACACCAAATATGGAAGATAACTATTTTGTGTTACCATTTTCATCATATTTAACTGAATGTGGATTTATAGTGTCATGATCTTCTTCTAAAAAGAAGAAATATGGCGGATATAACAAGACGGAGAGACTTGACACTAAAGTTAACTAAATTGGAACCTGTCATAAAATCTCTTTGTAACAAAAATATCAAGCGCATGGATCTCGCTAATTTTTTTATTTTTATTTCAGTTTTTCATTGTAAGTTTTGAAAATTTAATATATATATGTATTGGGGGGGGACATACGAATTTTTAATAGGCTTATGGGTGCATAGTAAAAAAAGGTCGAGAAACACCGATTTAAATTCTATTTAAATTTATTAATCTCTTGATAAAAGATACGAAGTGCCTGGAGTGAACTCCACTAGAATGCTTCAGATCAGCGGTTCTTAAACTGTGGTCCGTAGACCCACGGAGGTTCGAAGCGCTTTCTAGCGGGTCGGCAAAGGTCCCTCATTTAATGTTCAGATTTTCTACTTATACTGACGCTGAAAGGCTTCGTGGAAAAATTTAAAGATGTGCCACCCTAGTCTAGACCACTTGATTACCCCCAATAAAAAAAATCTCTACTAAATCATGTATTACGATCAAGAATATTAATTCAGCTTTGATTAGATGTTTACTTTTTCTAAAAAAAAAATTGTTAAAAAAGTTAGTATATGAAGCAGAGGTGTCTTATATTTTATTGAGGAATCTTAAATCACTCAGTAATGTGTTAGGAGTCAGAGAGGGGTGTTCAAAATCTTGGGGATGCAATGTCAGGAACCGATCGAAATGAATGGATGGTGACACAAATTACTTTCATGGGAGGATACCATAAAAAAAAAACGCAAGCGAAAGAACCAAAATGCAATCTTGATGCTAAAAATCAAAACGCTGTCAGTCTATGGGGGTTTGAACCCCCAACCCCCACCTTTGTACGGTTGTGTGATTGCGCGTATTTTTGAATTTGTATTATTGTAAACTTACACTCGTGTAAGCTGTTTCCAGTAAGAAGACAATATACTACAATTAAAAACGAACTCCAGAATATATATATATGTATAAATTACGTTTTATACCCGAAAAACCTCCTATATTAATTTGGATGGACTTTTCGTACATTTAAGAGACGATCTAACACATAACAGTATTGTTGCTGATAGTAGTTAGGTAAAAACTTAACCTATTTTATCTGTTTTAGATAGTTTTTTTCTTTTTTCAATTCCTACTATTAACTCATACTCTCTATATATTTGTTTATTTATTTATCTTGGTGGAATTTTCAATCGTTAATAAAATACATTTTAAAGCGCTCAACTGAGCTGAAATTTAATATACATGATTATTTTGGATGACAATACAATAATTTAATTATAATTGTCAGTTCACGGCATGCGAAACGCCATCTGTGTAATTAAGAGAATTAGGAGTGTATTGTTGTGTCTTCAAATAAGAATATGTGAACTGTGTTTGCGCCCCCAACTGCCCTGCCCAGTAATTCTGATATGAATGTAAAAGTGTTGAGTAAAAAATAAATGCCAGTCCACTAGAAACTGTGTTGTGATTTTTGGGGGAAAAAAATGAAGTAGTGATTAAGCTATCGACAAAAGAGAACCAAAAATATGGACGGTGTTTGCACCAAAAAATTGGTTTTGTGCTAGAGACTCGGGAAATCAACTCTTAAGTGTTGAAGTTGCCCCAAAAATAATTAAAAAAAATTAATTGATTAAAACTAATTTTTTAAAAAAATTAAAAAATACAGCCACGTTGGCAGTGCCCCGTTTTGCGACTTGTGTCAAAATTTTAAAAAGTTTTTCTCTTTTTTTAAAACATTCATTTGGGAACTGAAATTTTATGTCCCGTTTTTTTTGGATGACTACGATACTTTAATGATAATTAAAAAAAATTAATTACCATTAATATTTTTGATTCTGTCTTTTTGTATATACATATTTATTTTAAAGAAATTTTTAAAAAAGTAGTTAAAAAAAAATTTTTCTATGTTGATCTAAGTAGGAACTGACTTTAAAAAAATTTTTTATATTACTTGTTTTTAATTTAAGCCCTGATTCAAAAATTATTTTAAACTTTTGAATATACTATCATACACCAAGTTTGGCATTCATAAAAATAAATAAATAAAAAATTATACTTGCTAATTAGATTGTCAAGTTTTATTTTTGAAAATGTAATTCCGTATGAGTAACATGTACTGCACCTGGTATTACTATAAATGTTAAGGACGTTTACATAGCATTAAAAATTGCTATCGTTAAATTATTCAAATATTTGTATACTTTGAAACCTTAAGCACATTCTCGACAGTTGAAAGAAAAAATTTGATTGTGACTACACTAAGAGATTTTTGAAATTTAAGTGCGTGGTATAAAAATTCTGTTGAAAAATATAGGAAAAATAGCATTAATAATACAATAAAAAATGAAACATTTCAAAGTGGGTCGGATAGAAAAATCTGATGATGTGCGTGCTTCGAAGGCGAATTATTACAAGGTCGTGCTGAATGTATGTCACCAAAGTTAGTACTTATATTTGAAATTGTGGGTAATTTTTTTTTTTTTCTCTATTGTTTATTATTGTGTATATTCATATTCCATTAAGAGTGCCATTCATCATTTTTATGTCGTTAGATTACTAAAGGATTTTATTTATTTCTAAGGATCCACACATTATAATATATCGGGTTTTTTTTTTTTTTCGTTCTTTTAAATATGTCATTGTGTTAAAGAAGAGAGAGATTGGCGTAATTTTTTTAAAAAATGAATTGAAGATCTTATTTATTTATTGTTAAACGTTTGAAAGGCTCATTTAAAATAAGGGAACTCAATTTTAAGTCTTAATAGCTGAGAATTTGTACATAATTCTTTTTTAATAGGTTAACATTGGCACAACGAAGCCTTTGCAGAAAAAATGTCCAAATCTTTGCGTCTCCAAAAATGAGAGCCATTTCAAGCGTGGCACCATCTAGTGGCGGCTGACGCTACCAAATTTGGATGTTTGGATTAATTTAATTCAAGCTCTCGTCGGATGATAAATATTACCGTGATTTAATTTTACCGAGAATACCAGAGCCAAATTGAGACTCAAGGGATCTTTTACATACCACATAATAATATGACATGCGTGCCTACGATTTTCGCATCCAGAAAATCTATCGATTCCAACCGGGGTCGAACCCACAACCTTACGCTTACGAAGCGGGCACGCTAACTCTAAGCCACCTGTAATAGCTTTATTTACTTTCTTAATTACTTTTCAAATCAATCAACACACGCATAATTAAATCTTGATTAACATAATTTTCTTGATTAAATATATCATTTTGATTAAATACAGTTCTATTGATTAAACACAATCAGATAACAATCATACTGCAATGTTCGTCGTGTTAAAACCACTCTCAAGAGACTATCTCTATCCTTCTCTTTTACCGCGGACCACGCCTGTGCGTCAGTCTCTCGCCGAAGGTTCGGCCCAAAACAGTTCAGCTCTTCTCGCTTTCAATACACAAGGGACTCTTTCTTCCCTCGACCGTACCCTCTGCTGTCAAGCAACCCTCTTCTCCAAAACACATTGGCCCTACCGAAGCCGCGGCGAGATTCACGCCAACATTCCATAGTCTCTCGCCAACAGCAGTCTCAGACACTACACCACCGGAGCCGACAAGAATTGTAAAATTTGATATTTTGTCTATATATAATTTAATGATAAAAAACTCTTGCTTTGTAGGGAAAAACGGCGTCCTTGAAGGTAAAATATTTCGGAATTAATTAAATACATTAAATAAAAAAATTATTTACTAAATAATAATTTAATTACTTAGAAACCTTTTCATTTCACTGTCATATAAATTACGAAGGTTATTGAAGATGTCTTTGTGGTTACGTGTTATGAGTATGGAAATTCAGTCTACCCATATTTTGGAAAGTACAGCACTTCGGAGGTTGATACAAAAAGAAAATTTTTAAAAGTGGGCTTGAAAATTTTGAAAAAATAAACCTCGTTTTTACAAAATTTTGGAACGGATAGAAAATGTCAACCGGAAGCCGAATAAGTCTTCTACTCTTTTGTGTTGGTTTAAACAAGATTGAAAAAGGCTTAAAACTAGATTCTTATTGTTAGAATACTAAACATTTTTGTTTTGTATATTTTAACTCAGTATCACGGTACTTAAAAAGATAATTAGAAGAATAAAAAATCGGGATATTTATTAAATTTAAATATTAATTTTTTTTAATAAAGCTAAAAACAAGGGAAAGTTTTGTTTATGCGAGAATTTCACCTTAGATTTTATTTAAATGGATCATCTGTAGAAATGAAGACCAAACACAAAACAAGCTTAAATTCTGCAAAACTGTGTACTAGTTTTCAATTTTTGTGTATGTATTAAATCTTGCATGCCATAATTCAAAAGCTCAGTACCAGAGAAGAAAATTAGGATGACATAATAATGCATTAAAATCATAAATTTCTTATAACAGCTTGTGGAGATAATTTTCTTTCTTTATTTAAACCTGGATGGCAAACTCAAAATGCATCATCATTGCTCAAGAAATGCATATCAATTACATATAAAGGAATTAGAGTTTTGTAAATTAAAGAATCAAATTAATAAAAAAAGTTTTCTTTTCCTTTCAAATAAACATTTGAAATAAAAAGGAACTTTTGTCACAGAGAGAGTAAAATATTAAAAATCGCTGAATATGTTTTAGTTTTGAACTCCATATTCAAATTATTTCCATTTCTTAATATGCAAACCTGTTTCCAAAATGCAGAAAAATAGTTGTCATGTGGAATATTAAAAAAAGTACACTTCATTTTCAAGATGAAAACGTACAATATGTGTAAGCTTTACTTTTAGAAAGGGCAATTAGCATATCTAAACTGTAGGGGGAAAAGTACATGATAATAATGTTTTTTTTTAAATTTTTTTTTCCCATTACTCATTGAGCTCATCCAGTAAGAGTTTAGAGCAGGGGTATCAAACTCGCGGCCCACAACGAGCATTTTTGCGGCCCTGTCAATACATTGGCACACAATAATATATAAAAGAATGTCAAAATTTCTCCCGAAATAGGAATGAGAGTAGCAGAGAAGAGATGTCAAATGTCAGGAAGTTCGTATAAGTTTTTTTTTTTTCCTTCTTTTTTTTGTCCTTTTGTATATGTTTATTATAATGTATTATTAGAAATAAACCTACATTTCTATATGAATTTTGATTTTCTTTGCGGCCCACCTTAAGTTAAATCTTGTTTATTTGGCCCAAGTTAGCCTTTGAGTTCGACACCTTTGGTTTAGAGCTCTGTACACCTATCACCTGGGAGGATTTCCACTTCAGCAGACACCAGTTCGCTAAGCAGCTTTATTTGAACATAAAATAGAAATACATAAAATGATAATAATTACTAGAATTTATAATTTCAATTTACACTTCGTTTATTCGAAGATTTTTTTTTAGGATAATTTTTTAAAACATTTTCAGCTGCCTATCTCAACCCATCTGAAAGGTCTATTTAACATCTTCGAAAACTAAATCTTGGATTTTGTAATAGTAATGAAATGATGAGGTTTATGACTAAGTTGGTACTTCTGCTCTGGGGTTCTCTCATTGAAGCTTAGAGATGTGGAAGGAAGGGAAGGAAGACTAGCCATATATATCGAAAATTGCTCAATTTATTTATCACACAATCAACAACACAAGTGCAAGAAATCTAAAATAAGAGATGCGGCCAATTGAAGCAAATACGTAGATAAATAACGAGGTTCGCTAAGTATGAGAAGACTTTGAATAACAATGCACTTACTTTAGGTTCGAATCTACTTTCGTAGCTATCAAATCTCTATCTAATCTCTAGTGACCAATCGTCACTTTAATAATTACTATTATCAAATATCTGCGTAACACTATCAATTTGATTGATATCTGATCCGCTAGAAATCTATCCTATCTCTCTCATTTTCTCTCTCTTTAGCTTGAAAGCCTAGACCAGGGGTAGTCAACCTTTTTTTCTGCTGGGCCGCATACATATGTCAGCTTGCGACATAGCCATCTGTCGATTGCTATGTCTTGGGGTTTCCGCGTAAGTTTTAGAGGTGTGGGATTATCGGAAGGATGAGACATTCTATAATTCTTAATATGACTTTTATTAAGAATTTAACTTAAATTACTTAGATATTGAACAAACTTATATTAAGTGAGAATAAACCAAAGTACGCCGTTTTACTTAACTCAGATCGCGCAATTAGATCACTTATCAATATAAATATCTTATATCTGCCTAATCTCGATCTCAATATTATACTAGTGTTCAGAATATAATCCTCCTACCTTGGTTGAATACTCGACGGTTCAATTAACTTCAGATATTCAGGTTAGGCTCGAGTGCAATAGTTATGCACCTTGTACTACTGGCGGGATCTCCGTGATTCCTTGGTAGGCCGTCTAATTACACTTCCACCTTATCCGAACTAAGCTTTCTCTAAATTGCCATGGTTGCTCACTAAACTTTCTATCCTTTTAAATGTTATCTTATTTGCATTTTTGCTTCGTTTTTACTTCTTGGATTTGGGTTGGAAAAGTTTTGCCATTAATCGTGGCCGTCAAAGAACGTAGGAGTTATGTTAGAAGAAGAACGCGAGAGATGTCACAAGCTACTTCCCGCGGGCCGCATACATATGTCAGTTATTTCACGTGGGCCGCAAAATGAGGATAAATGGAGGAGGAGGAAGTGGGGGAGAAATGAATATTGGCTTCATCAAATAATTTGCTGTTTTGCTTTTTTATTCGTAATTTTTTATAGTTTTTATTTTTGTCACTAACACTAAATTAGAAGCATTTAAGAAACACTCCTTCACAGTTTCTGCATCAGTAACCGGTTTCATATGATTACGAATAATATAACAAATTTTATAGGATGTCTTTGTTACAGCAGTGATATTACCACTGACAAAACACTTTGTTGCTGTTGCAAAGATTATTCAAGAAAGCCTATTTATCACCTCTTGAAAGAGATCTTCGAGGAAAAGAATGATTCCTGTTTATTGGTATTTTTTAAATACAGCGCTATCGTGACAAATCAAACAATTACTGATCCATGTTTGTTTTTTACTACAAAATAGTCAACCTCCCAATCGTCTTGAAACGATATATTTTCTTCGAATATTTTTCACTTGCAAGGTAGGAAGGATAGTTACAAATTAGTTCCACCCAAAAAATTGTCGCTACTCCACTGTTGTCTGTTATCACTAATCGTAACCGTACCAAATAGAAAAAGAATATCAGTTCGTACCCCCTTACGACACCAACAGCAGAAATCAAAATTGATATATCTGATTTTTTGACAAAGAATTTCCCACCAAATTTTTAATACAATGTTCTTAAATAAGTAAATTTCTCAGGGCAGTGGACGATGACCGGGCCACTTATAAAAAGGCTCGGTGGGCAGCAGGTTGAGTATCGCTGGCCTAGACTATATACAGCAGACCTAATTTAAATAATCACGTTCTCTTCTTCAGAGGGGTTCGTTGCAAATAAAAATAGTTTTGAAAGACCAAAGATTTTCCAGATTTGTTATTAGAAAGGACGTGGATAGAGCTGTCACACTACTTCCATTTTCTCTTCCCGCCATTGGTTGGAATCAGTAGCGCACACAGGAATTTTTTTCAAAAGAGGGGGGGTCCGGGGTCCGAAAGAGTCCACCCTTTAACTTGTATCATGCTCTCGCTGATTTTGTCGATTTTTCGAGACAAACACAGTAAAAACTAATTATCGAATAAATAATTAGCATTAATTAATAAAATTAATCATTAATAATAACAAATACTTAACTAAATTTTATTTACTATATACTTAAAATTATAATCAATCTGAAAGAAAAAATCAAGGGCTTTGTGTGGGGTTCGGACCCCCGGACTTCCCTTACTTGTGTGCGCTACTGGTTGGAATTAAGAAGCTTATTTGAAGAAAAAATAGCCAGACCTGTGAAGAAATAATTAACTATAAGAAGACTATAATGCAGTCTGACTCCGATTTAACGAACCCCTGTTTGACGAATATCGCGATTTAACAAATTTTTCTTTCCCCGATTAAAATGAAGGCAAAAAAGCCTTATTTAACAAATAATAAACCCCGAATTAACGAATTATTTCAGTAGCTAAAAGATTATTTTTTATTAATTTGTATTAGAAAAAATTGGATTTTTTTTCTTCAAATGATATATTCTCATCGGCCGGAATAAAAAAAAAGGACTTTTCTTGTAAGCAGCAAATATCAATGGGAAAGGGTGAAAACCATTATTAGATTTTACAGGCTCAGATGAGTTGTGAGCGTAACCTATCGTGGAAGTCTTAAGTAGGACAGGAAGTTCCTTTCTTATATCATCCCAATCCACAACGCTGGGGATATTTTAAGATTTTTTCGATTATGATACATTTGATGACGGATTGCCTCTCTGCCTCTCTGTGCGTAGTTGAGGAAATTGTTGATTTGTCGGTGCCAATGAATAACGATTCTAACGCAGAAATTGATAGTGAAACTCCTATCAAAACTGCTTCATTTTCTGATGTTTTATATTGTTTGGAAACAAAAAACATATCTTTCTCTTATGTAACAGGATGTAAGTGATGCAGTATTTTCTTCTTTGCATAAAGTAGAAAAAGATTTTTTTCGAGTTAGGAATCAAAAAGATTTATCAAACATCTATTAGTCAATATTTTAAAATAATAATAATTCACTAGCAGTAATTATGGTACGTAATAATTCACTAGCAGTTGACTTTTAGCAGCTGAATAAAAAGTTTGTAATCTCTAACTGTGGATAATTTTTGTGTAGTGACTTATAAAATTTCCAAAAGGTAAGTGCAGAAAAATTGTATTTTGTTTGGAACCCCCGGTATAACGAATAACCCCGATTTAACGAACAAAATGTTCGTTCCTGATTAATTCGTTAAATTGGGGTCTAACTGTAATTAATTACAGAAGATTATTGACCGTATTAATATAACGACATTATAATTCAGTTCCTTCGAACAAATAACAGTAATACTTATCTTGTTCAAGTGCAATGATATTTGATGATCTTTGTTTTTTTTTTTTTTTTTAAATTAACATATCCCTCTGAAGCAACGTGAGGGCTGTTGGCGATGGACTCGTAATTTTTAACCTCTTCAAATGACGAGAACGACACCCGAACTGGTCGACTCCGCTCTTTGAACTTCAATACCACGCCAACTGGAGACTAAATTTCAACATCTTTAATCAGCCTCTGCATCGGCCTCTCTACACGACGGGTTTTCAGTGGCACCAGGACCTCCACAATAGAACTAAAAGATTGCTCTAGTTTACGCAACGCAAGACCATTGTATAAACTCGTGTCCTGAATAAAATCATAAAAAAATGTATTAATATTTTATTGAAATAAAAATTTAAAAATATACACATTTTTATTAATATTTATTAAGTACATAAAAGTATTCATCAAGAATTATTCTCATTTAAGAAAAACATTTCACAAAAAGAAATCGAAAACACACACAAAAATAACTTCATATTAATTCTTTTAATTAATATTTAGTATCACAAAGTAAATGCTGGAATTTCATATTTACAACCAGATATATCTTTTTTTTATGATTTCATCAATCATTTTTGTTTAAATTCCGTGGATATTCTGAACAAATTGTTTTTGATATGCTCTTGTTCTTTGTTCATGTTATTTCATTTTTGTTAGAATCTTTGCGATATTTATTGAATGAACTTTAAATAATTTGAGATATTTATTAAATTTAAGTTAGGTGTTGTGGGTAGGAGCTTTGGATGCAACACAATTAGGCTAGTAATCAAAAAATAATGCTGAAAAATTTCTTTTCTTCGAGTATAAAACTAAAAATATTCTTCATCTAACACGCACAAAAAATTTTTTATATATAAGTCAGTTTTAAAACGTTTTAATTTCTTACAACGAGATTAGTTTTGTGAAGTTGAAAAATAAATTTTATTCATCGCTTTTTTTTTAAATAAATTTAAAAATGTCTGTCATTTATTAAATATTTATATTAAGCAAGAGTTTTAAAATATTAATATGTGTGTTGTGTGGAAGCTGATACCCCTTATTTATACATAATCCCTACAGTTTATATATCTATATAAATATATATATATGTAATAATTCCCTTGTTTCCTCTTAAACCACTTTTAATTTGTAATAGTCCTGACCCTTCGGGACTTGTGCGTAAATAATTAACTGACTAGCTTACCTGACGAGATTTAATCGTCGCTGTGTATCTTCGAAATTAGAATCTAAGCGAATTTGAAGTAATTTTACTTATGCAGCATCGTACGATATCTTTCCACCAATCACAAGCTCCATCCACGGAAGTCATATGAGTTTGGAACTTCCGTTTCATATAAAACCGAGACCCTGGAAAATCCCCGTTTTCGTCATGTTGTAAGGCGCGTCGTATTTGTATGAGTTCAACGTTTATGCAATAAGGGCCATCTGGATGTTTATTTGTGTTTGTGTCAAAATGTGAAATTAACTGGATTATCATTCAACAAGACTGCCTCATCAATACTATCCATACTGCATCAACCATCTAGAATATGATCTTCGTTAAAGAAATACTGACCAATACACCTCGATTTTTTTCATATATATACGTTAAATTTAGAATTGTTTAATTATTTGTATAATTATAAATTAATGAATGCTCATTTTTGTGAGCACTGCTCTTTACATGAATCTACAAGCCATTTACTTTTGATGTATTAAGGTACATAAAATTATGAATTTGTATAATTTAAAATTTATTTACGTTAAAACGTTTTTAGTTATTTCCAGGTATTTCAAGATGCTTATAGGAGAAAATTACTATATCATTTCCAGCATTCCAAAAAAAACATAAATATGAAGGATTCACTGCTGACGAGTTCATCAAATTCATAACTATGTCAACAAATTTCTCGACAAATGTACGGATTTTTCTTAGATTTATGAATTCAGTATTCTACTATCTACAAGACCTTATATGAATTTTATGGAATTTTACAACTAATTTATCACATTTTCCTCCGATGATAAAGAAATATATATTTAAATATACTCATAAATCTGGAATACAATACATAATAAATTTAGAACTGAATATAAGCCTTAAGTATTCACACTAACTTCTGTACATGGATTTAGATGCCAAGAAATAGTTCACGAGCTAGTAAATTCCAAAATGATAAATTTTAAGGAAGCGGCATTCTTTTTATTTTATTATTAATCTAGCGGCGCTTCGGAATTATATAGAAAAAAGAAAAGTCAAAAATGTTTAGACAAACAAAAAAGGGTACTTTAGTATTTATTACCGTCTATCTATTTCGCCGAACGCCAATTCAAAAAATGTCGCCAAATGCTGTCATGTCTAGAATTACTGTGTTCGAACGTGCTCTGGAACCGTTTCCATTATTGGCCACATTCGGCAAAGTCTTTTGATTCGACAAAAATGGTCGACGGTACCTAAAAAAATCGGGAAAAAATTTTGAGAAATACATGGGATGGGTAGAAAAGCAAATGCAATAATTTGTTTGCAAAATGTTAAATTTTCGACGCTTTCTGTGGTAATTTGGACATAGAAAGAAAAGACAATTTAAGAATTAAATTAATGCAACATATAACTATTACCAAAAGAACTATTTATGCTTTTCGAGTCTCCACTGCTACATCGGTTCAGTGCAAATCGGTTAGTCGCGACATACAAGAATAACCGTTCCATGATGCTTGAAATTATGTGCGTTAGGGTGTATCGCGGATATATGGAGAGCAGACAATCGTTATTTATCGGAACCTACGCAAGTGGAAAAGATTTTCTATGGCAGCGGTTCTTGAACTGTGGTCCGCCAACTGCTGTTTCCAGAGCCTTTTTAGGGGGTCCATGAAGGTTTCTCACATTTAAAGTTAAGGTTTCCCTCTGTTACAGACTCTGAATGACCTCGTGGAAAAATTGAAAGATGTGCCATCCTAGAGTAGATCCCTAAATTGCCCCCAATGAAAAACCTCTACCAGAACATCACTGGCGTAGCTAGTTCTGAGTGGGCCCCGTATCAAAACCTCCTTCGGGGTTCTTTTTTTAGAAAATAAAGCCCTTTTAGTGGCACTGTAGTTACACATGTTGGGGCCCCTATAACTTGGGGGCCCCGTGTCATTGATACGGCGGTAGCTACGCCCCTGCAGAACATTTACTTCTATCAAACATATTCAGTGCTTTGATTGCTTGCAACTACATAGCCATTACTACAACGTAATACAGTCGGACCTCTATATAACGAAGTCGCTAAATCCCGGAAAAAAGTTCGTTATATGGAAAATTCGTTAGATAGATGTTTATTTCTTTTAATATACTTTATATACCACATAAAAAACAAATTTTAAATTCATAAACACTATTTTTTTAAAAAATAATTAGTTACACCTTTTTTTTAAATTAATATATGTTTATTTTACATATCTTACCCATCAAAAAAGAAAGAAAGAAAAACTGCAAGGAAAACAAGAAAAAAAGAATGTCGAAGAATTTACTGTATTTTCAATATTACGAAAAAAATTTTTTAGTAAAATTAATGAATTTTAAGGACATTTTATAATTAAACCACACGAGTCATATTAAACATACATTATTTTATGACTAGAACACGGAGACACGGGACAACTCCACTGAGGGTGAAAGAGGATATCGAAGATGTTTCTAGTGAACTGGGCAATGGGGGTAAAAGGTTGCACTTCTTGGATGAAACGTCCAGAAACCTATTGCTCTCGACGAGAAAGGATCTAATAAAACCAGTTTAAGATTTATGACCACCACAAAATGTATTAAAGAGAGAATAACTTGATAATGCCTCAGAAGTACTTAAAAAGAAGGGAGAACAAAAATTGAATCACAAAAGAAAAGTTAGCAAAATAGAAAATGCACTTCGCTATAGAGAGGTTATTTTACGAAGAAAATCGTGAAATGTTCAAGGTTCCAGGAAAAAGTTCGCTATATAGGAAAATTCGCAATATAGAGGTTCGTTATATAGAGGTTCAACTGTATTTTCAAAACTTAGTAGAAACACATGTGAAAAGATAAGTAGTCGAACCAGTCTTAGAATTATTGAGGAACCTTAAAATCACTCAGCCATGTTTTGGGAGTCAAGGAGGGATGTTCAAAATCTTCAGGGTCCGCAATGTGTCAGGCTGATACCTAAAGGGAGGCCAAATCGAAAGTTTAAGAACCTTTTGTTCTATGGGGTATAAAGATTAAGAGAAAAATAATTTTTAAAAAATAATTTCGAAATTTAATATTGCCACAAAGGGATCGAATTTTCGAAAAAATAGAACAAGACTTAATTTTGTTGGATAATTATACACTCAAAATAAAAAAAGATTTTTCTTCAATATAAATAGCCAAAAAGCAAAATGATTATTGATGAGTACTGAGGTTAACAGAACTATCCCCATTGCACCATTTCATAACACCAGCTGTATCTTCCCGCACCTTCGAATCAGTCCGACCCGAGCTTTTTACCGTGTTCTGTAATTTTGACACTCAGTAGAGTTTTTTTAAAATTTAAAACTATAAAAAGATGTTCAATGTACCAGACGCTTTTTCTTTTGTGACTATTTAGTATGGGTTCTCTCGTCGCAATAAATGTTTTTAAAAATACTAAAATATCTGCTGTTTTTTTTAACAAAAATTATTTTGACTTTTTAACATAGACTCAAATACATAAATTTCATCCCTTTTTTGTGGCAGTACTTAACATAAAAATTTATTTTTTATATTATTTTCTCTTTATCTATATACCAGAGATATCTATAAACCTATCTATACCTTTTCGTATAGATAGGTTTTCCTATTCTGAAAAAAAAAAGTTTTGTTCTATCCCAATGTGCATATTTTAGTTATGAATTTTTTAAAAAATTAAATTAACGAATGCAAATATAATTAGGTGAGATAACGATACAGAGTGGTGTGAATTGTTTTGTATTTATTTTCCTTGTTTAAACTGGCCAAAATAGAATAAGATTTTTTTGTTCTCTCCAAAAAATGAATTTAGACGGGCTTGCCCCTACTGATGTATCTTGCATTTATAGCGGTCTATTAGTATTTTCCTTTTTTGTTGCTCATAAAAAGACAATGAAATTTCTTCATCTGTTTTTGAATAAAGCTAAATAGCCCAAGCACTAATTGAAACTCGATTTCGAATAACAAATGTTTATGCTGGCTGTTTGCCATCATGCTAAGTAGTGATTTACGATTAACAGTATCGTTATCGCGATAAATATTATCAGACTAGCAAGCGGTACTCTAAGGGGGAAAAGAATAACATAACAGGCTTGTTTAAAATATTCCAAGTTATTAGCTATTCCGCTTTTAATGAGTCGCAAAGACCTTTGTATCTCTCTCCTTTGTCGGGCATTAATGTTTATTTTACTGAGAATACTGTCGGAGAACATATGAAAATAAATTATCCAAATTTCTCAGAAAGATGCTATCAAAAAAAATTGTCTCGTTGCGCAAAATATACAGAAATCGATTGAAAAAGATAAAATCGTCTGTTCTTAAGAATTAAAAATCCATTATTTTCATTTATATTATTATATTTTGTTTTCAAAACATATAATTTCGAAAAATTATTTAATGTAATAAATTAAGTGAAAACACAATTTATCAGGTCCAAACAGAATTTTAAAATGTTATTTTTAAATGGAATAATATAATCATAAAAAAAAAAGGATTTTTTCCTTCTCAATTTTATTCATGGATTAATCGTCAAAACTAAGATAATCTTAAAAAAAGAAATAGAAAATTGTTTGGTAAGTACATTTCTTTGTTTCTTACTCCCACAGCTTACATTTCATTTTAAAAAAAACTTTAATTTCTAATTTTTTAAAATTTTTAAGAAACTTTCGTGAGTTCCTTTGTTTTTTAATTACATAAAAATATATTGCTCAATTCCATGAAACTGTGACGTCTATCGCGTCTTTCTGCTAACATAACTCCTATGTTCTTTGACGGCCACGATTAATGGCAAAACTTTTCCAAATACCAAAAAGATAAACAAAGATAATATGTAAATTAGATATACTAAAAAAAGGATAGAAGCGATGATGGATATGCGCGGCAACTTAGAGATAGTAGTGTGGAATTATTCTGATCGATGCGTGGCAAGCCTAGATAAAAGGGGGGAAAGCTTAGAGATATGTGTGGAATTATTCTATCGATGCTTTGGGGGTGGAAATCTTAAATCAAAAGGTTAAAGGTCCGATATTTTTGGAAAAGAAAGAACCCTAAGATAAAGAAGTTGGAATTTTATTAAAGTTTAAAATATCATTCTCTGGAAGGAAGGAAAACGAAAAAGGTAATATTTGATATAAAATTGATGAAAGGGTTATTAATATAATTGAGATAAAAAGGGTCTACTGCGTGATCTGACTTAAATACGTGGTTTAATTTGGGCCTCCTTTAATTAAAATTGTCAAATTAAATTTAAATATAAGTTATTCTTAATAAAAGGGGTTTATTAAGAACTACTATGTCTCATCAAAAAACCACACCCCGCTTACCGGAACCGGCACGACATGGTCATCCGGATGGCTATGTCAATACCGAACGTATTTAATTCTGGGTTAGGTAATGTAGGTGGAAATACGGTTCTACCTGAAATGTACTTTTTAGGGTGGGGAATATTGCAGAGTTTATCAGTGTATAGATAATAACATACAGTTACTTGAAATCCCAGTAATTGCTTTTAAAAAAGTCATCTCAGGGGAAACCAGATTGGTATTCGATATTTGGTTGTTGTTGGGGCAAAATACAGCCGGATTTTGCGCAGCTCAAAAAATTTTTTGCGAAAGGGTTTTCCCCCGGTCAAAAAAAGAAAAAAACACAGTCGGAGTTTTATGCATCCCAGCAGGGAAATCGGATCCCTGATTTTGTTTTTTAGATTTCTAAAATAGAAAAGCTTAAATTTGGAATTCCCAACAGACTTGTGGATCATATTTTTGTTCGACTCGAACCACAGATCCAGGACTACATGGAAGTCAGAAATCACAAAACACGATACAACTTTTAGAAGTCTTGACTAAATTCGAAGAGATATTCTTGCGGATTACAAAGGGGGTTATCAGAGCGATGGTACTAGAAAAGGCAAAGAGGTCAAAAATACGCATAAGGATGCTAATTTTTGAAAGCTAATGAGGAAGGCAGGTAGAAACAGGAGGAATTCTGAAAATAAGGCGTAGACCAAATAACAGTAGAAATGAGTTTTATGAATAGCCGTCAAAATAATAGAGGTTCGAGAGGAATAGGTTTCAGAATAATAGTCAAAAGATTCAATAACAACAGGGCTTACTCGGGTCGAATAGCGACGAAATGATAAATTTTAATAGAGGGGACCGTAGAAATAAGGGTTCGATAATAATTTCAATCCGAGGGCGATAGGACGCAAAGGGACGATTAAACTTATTGTAAAGGTTAATGATCAACCTCAAGGGATGTGTCGACAAGAGAACAATTAGACTTTTCTCCGACAATGTATATCACCGTAGAACTCCACACGTTCCTATTTTATTAAATAACACATTTTGAAGCCTTTATGGGACACCGGAGCAGATAAATCATTTATATCGGAAGAAGTATATAGAAAATATTTTTCTATAAGCAAGGAAATTAAAATCCGCGAGCCCAGGTAATAACAGCACAAGGTGCGAAATGCCAAAACAAAGGGATTGTAGAATTGAATATTCGGATCAGACAATTCGAAAGATTGTGGTCATTTCATGTGTTGAAAAGATTTAGAATACCCATGTATTCTAGGGATCGATTTCATAAATTAGTTAGAATCTGTGGGTACGATCAGAAATCGTTGAAAATTCAAAATTCACTGGTTGAGAAGATAATAAGGTAAATAAAGGGAATTTACACGTTAATGGTCAGAAATGAGTTCATATGGTGGCTTCCCAGTTTTTACCGAAAAAAGCATGGAAAAATATAATTGGTGACAAAATTGGTGTGCCATAATCAGGTTTGGTACTTACTTCGCGAGAACATTCCATGTACAACAGAAAAATGACCCAGAATTAGGTCATATATATATAGATGTTAGAAAACCCGGAAGATAACTCGGTTAATGCAACGATATGTGAGAATTGGTCCACGATTTCACGCGTTTAATTGATTATTATTTTTTATGCGAAACACGCAACGTCATTATAGGTGAAATGCGTGTATACATTCAAAATCTTTAAGAATGAAATAATGAGAGAATTCATGACAAGCCAATCGCTGGACACTTAGGCAGATTTAAAACGTATCATAAAATTCGGGACGTTTATTTATTTCCATTACATGAGAAAGGGTATTGATCAATATGTCTCTACATGCCATATGTGCCAAGTTAATAACTATAAACGCGTTACCAGCTGGTCGGTTAAAATCCAATTATATCAAATTATCCGAATGAGATAGTGACGTTGAATTTATTAGGCCGTATCCTATATCGAGAATAAGACGTAACCGCTATATTTTAGTAACCAACCAGTCATTTCAGCAAAATGGGCTGAAATTATACTACCCTATAAAAGGCCTCATCTCGTATAGCGGATATTTTTTTTGACAACTTTATATCGCGTTATGGAGCTCCAATAAAATTAATAAGTGATAATGGTCCCAACATATCCGGATTTTTGAGCACACTTAGAAGTGAAAATTGAGGCATAAGGCATGTGAAGACTTTGTTGCATGTCGACCACAACAAATCCCGGACTGAAAGAGGTTAATCGGATATAGTGCAATGATTGCAAATTATGTTAATGATCAACACGATACTTGGGATCAATTCTTACGTGGGGATTTTGCTTACGCTATTCGACGCAGCGGTGAATGAAACAACGGAAAAACACCAGCTGGAATTATTTTTGGGTCGAAAATTGATTACACCATTTC
The DNA here is from genome assembly GCA_019973955.1 of Trichonephila inaurata madagascariensis. Classification (NCBI taxonomy): domain Eukaryota; kingdom Metazoa; phylum Arthropoda; class Arachnida; order Araneae; family Nephilidae; genus Trichonephila; species Trichonephila inaurata. The sequence goes on along the minus strand of BMAV01025370.1, from coordinate 92,818 downwards.
CGGCGCTAGTTATGATATCGGAAGAGTTCAAAATTCAAAATTCAAGATATACAGAAAAGCTTTAAAGCTAGACTAAATTTTGAAAATTAAACAACTAGGAAAGGTGGAAAATATTATGGGCAATAGAAAAGGGCATAAAAATAAAAGGTAAAAATGATTGGGTCTTATTGGAAAAACACACCCTGTAAGTTCAGCAGCTAACAAAGTATGTGCTAATTTAAACAAAAATTTGAGGGACCTTATAAAGTCTTAGAAGTTAAGAATAATAATAATATTGTAATATGGAAATCGGGAAAAAGATTAACAGTTAACGTAGATCAAAATAAGAATATATCGTCATAGGAAATGTGACGAGTCGAATTAGAACAGGTATCCCCAAATGGTATAAGATCAAGTCAGGAAACTCGTACTTCGGAAAAAGATACATCAAGGATTAAATGAGTCACAATATGGGAAAGAAAAATCTGCGGTGAAACGTGGGTTAGAGGCAAAATTGGTAACCAATCAAATCAATATAAAAATACAGAGAAGGGACCCATAAAACAGATACTGGTCGAGATCACTTCTGGTTCATTGGGGAATGAAAAGAAAATAAAACAAAAGGTTTAGATATAATAGGGGTATTAAAAGATCACGTGTGTCAGGGGCAAGTGGACCACAAGAAAGGGGAACAATAATAATAATAAAGACAAATGTCATCCAGTACTATTTCCAAAAGCAGGAAAAAGAACAGAAGAGAATGCACAAGTTCCAAAGTAGTAAGATACAGTCTAAAGGCCCGACGGAGGAACAGAAGAACCCCGACCAGCCAAGGACAGTTGGGAAGTCAAGGAAAGGACGACGAGGAGGATTACAAACCTTACAACAAGAAATTCCAGTACAACCGAGGAAAGAAGAGGTAGTGACACCTCATGCGTTGGACATGAATGGCTGGGAGAAAACATATAAAAATCAGGATTGTATTGTTTCATTTTTATGATCTTCAACAAGTGGTCGGAAAAAAGAGGTATTGCAAGAAGAAGTCTCGGGCGGTGCTTAAAAAGTTATAAGCCAAGTCAAACACTGACGCGTGTTTATTTAATTTTGGAACTTTGACTTGTTAAAAATTTTTTTCTGAAGAAAACATTTGTAATCACACATTTGTTTGCTTCGATGTATGACTTCGTGAGATGCGAAAATTCCTTTGGTTATTTGTTATATAATAGTTTATTGAAAAATGTTTGTAATTGTATAATATGTGTATATATATATTTGTTGTATTGTTATGTATTAGGAGGCATCTGGTTCAGGAAACGCGGCGTAGTCAAGAGCACTAACAATAATAATAACGGCGCTGCGCGGCTCATTGGGAAGTTTTTGTTGAAACCAGATATTGGGGATGGAGAGGAAAATTTGTTGTGATATATAAATAACCATATATAAATTGATTGATATTATTATGGAAATAAGAGACTCAAATAGTTTCATTTCAAGGGAACTGACCTGAAAATCTTGAAATATACGATTTATAGCTTCAATAAGAGAAAGGGAGCGGAAGTACCAGCTCCATATGAAGTGTTAGAGTCCAAGGTGGTCTGCGCACCCAGAATATTTGTTTTTTTTTAGAATATTTAAGTGTATAAATATTTTAAGTAACTTGAATGTAAAGTGAGTGGGCATAAATTAACAGTAATTATTAATGTGGCCTAGTTATTGGAGTAAAAATTTATTGTCACAGTTTAAATTTAAGTGAATATTAAATTTAATTCCTAAGATGAGTAATGAAAGTAAAAGTCAAGATAAATTTTTGGAAATTATAAAGTTAAAATTTAAAGATTAAAATTGCAATGAAAATTGCAAGTCAAGATAAATATTGGAAATCATAAAAAGTGGAAAATGAGATTTAAGATTAAAATTTAAAAATATAAAACTCAGAAAGCGAAAAATTTAGAAATAGAGAGATTTAGACACGTAATTTATTAAGGCATTGAGAACCCTTAAGTAAATCACGTTTTTCTTCTTGGAGGGTTGTGACGTCTATCGCGTCTTTCTGCTAAACCATAACTCCCTATGTTCTTTGACGGCCACGATTAATGGCAAAACTTTTCCAACTTAATATAGAAGATAAACAAAAGATAATATGTAAATTAGATATACCTAAAAGGATAGAAGCTTTGATGATAGGATATGGCGCGGCAAAGCTTAGAGATAGTAGTGTGGAATTATTCTGATCGATAGCGTGGCAAGCCTAGATATAGCACGGCAAGCTTGAGATAGTAGTGGAATTATTTATTCTGATCGATAGCGTGACAAAGCTTGAGTGTGAAATCTTACAGATCAGAGTTAGCAGTCCGATAGTTTTGGAAAGAATGAAATAGCCTAAAAGATAAAGAAGTTGGAATCATCACCATATAAAGTTTATAGATATCATTCTCTGGGTAAAGGGAAGGAGAACTGAAAAAGGTATCTGTTGATATAAGTAATTAGATGAATAGGATTATTGTAATGATAATTGAGATAAAGGATCTACAGCTGCGTGATCTGAAGCTTAAACGCATTCGGTTTAATTTGGGCGTTAACTCTCACTTTAATTAAAAATTGTCAAATTAGAATTTAAGTAATATAAGTTATTCTTAATAAAAGTTGTATTAAGAACTTCTATGTCTCATCAATTTGATAATCCCACACCTCTAGCTTACGCGGAACCGGCACGACATGGTCATCACAGGATGGCTATGTCGCAAAACTTTATTTCGATTAATCATCATCGAATCTCAGTAACCCAATCGCAATTAGTTTCAACAGTTCATGACAACGTAAAGGAGAATTTGTTGTTTTAGCTTTTAGGCAATGTTAATGTTGAAAGCAGCGGTTAGTTATTATTATATTAATAATGAGTTTTCTCATAGTTAAAAGAGAATAAATGTTTCCTATACTATTTATTTTTTAAAAATATATGAATAACGTTTTATATATAAAATGATAAATAAAACATAATAAATTTATAAGCAATGAATAAAATATATAATAGTGAGTAATTGCAACTCAATAATTATACATAGCTACCGTAAAATCCGGCGTATAACGCGCACCGGTATATAACGCGCACCTATACTTTCAAGCTAATTTTTTTAATTTTTAGGTATATTCGCCGTATAACGCGCACCCCCTTTTTAACGAAGAAATATGAAACATTAGTATACATTGTTTTTATGTTTTGAAGTAATTTATTCGAGATATTTTTTATCCCAGACTCTTGAAAAAAATTGTATACTCCTAGAACTACAACTGTTCTTGTTCGTAAGGCAAGTCGTTTCTATTAAATAAACAGTGTTTCGATACATCTAAGTATTTTTTTATTCCCCATCTTTTTTTGTTATTTTTAAAGCTGTCGTTTTATACCCGGCGTATAACGCGCACCCTAAATTTTCGATCTGATTTTTTGTGTTCAAAGTGCGCGTTATACGCCGGATTTTACGGTAATATAAAATAATTATAGAGCAAGTTAAGAAAAAAAATCTTGAATTGATACATCAGAGTTCTTCAACATAGGTTATGCAGCACCCCAAGGTTGCCAGGAACTTTGACAGGGCGTTCCGCACGTGATCACTGTCTGCTTATTCAGAGAGCTAAAATTTTAGTAACACCACCCCTGCAACCTATGACCATAAGAAACCCCCCACGAGCAGAGCCCCGGAGTGTAATTCGAGGATAAGAGGGCGACCCCCTCCCCCACCCCCTCCGGTAGTGGAGATCCGTCGAAAACACCAAAAAGGAACGGTTTTGCTGCCTCCCTCACAAATAACATTCTGAACCAATGAAATAATCAATAGCATGAATGACTTTTATGTAAATGTATAAACTGTGATTAATAGCTGTGACGTAAATAAATCAATTATTTAATTTCCTAACTCTCAATCTACCATTAATTTTCCCAAACGTCACAGAAGGCTTGCCTCTGAAGGAGAAGGAACAACGTATCGATGTACCAACAGATTCGAGGTTAAAGTCTGAATTTAAGCAGAAACAGTTCCTAAATTTTTGATTCCAAATTTACAGAATAAAACAGAAGTTTCACTCACAGTTGTAAACATTTTAACGCCATTCTGAACAATGAATTTAAGTTAAAAATATTTCTCAACGTATGTGTCAACAAAGCCAAAATATAGAAAAAAATTAACGCAGAATATAAAATGAGACTGCAGATAGCTTCAATAGACCTGATCTTACTAGTTTGCGTAAAAAATGCAAAACACATATCCCAGTTATTAAATATAACGCAATGGCAGATGTCAACTGGAGCATGAAATAATAAGTATATTACATTAACAATATGTTAAAACTTTTAATAAAAAAATGCAGTATTTTTTTTTTAATTATCTTTACGTTAAGTTCCTATAACATATGTTGATCTACTTTAAATATTATTTTAAGACACATTCTAAAGCTCTTTTTAGATGGGGCTCTCCGGAAACACCTTACAGTTTCAAGAGTTCAGTGAGTCAGCGAAGTATGAAGACCACTGAGATACATGAACATCAAAAGTTTTTTACTGGAGTAATGTTTTATTCTCTCAAAATATACTATTTTTTGAAAATTATAAGATATTTTCACAAAGAATAAGAAGCAACTCCATAACTCGGACAACAAACTACAATAAATCTATCTTATTTTACACTTAGGATTATAATATTTTATTGAAATAAGCAATTATTTTAATGAGGGCTAACTGTCCCTGTCTACTATTATTATATTTAAAATCAACAATTCATCTAGCAGGGAGAATTTTTTTTCTTTCTGAAGGATCCCTCTATCCTGGTGGGAAAATGAACCTAAAATTTAAAATATGTAATTTTTAATGAAAGTTCACTTTTTAGTTATCTTCTAAATAAATTTCAGTAATTTCTTCCAAAAATACTTTTTGCGATGATTCGTTCGAAGAAGATTCTTAAAGAAAAGATGAACAATTACAAATAAATCGTAAAATTCAGTGGTGTAACGGAGATTATTAGGGCCCCCTGCAAAGTCAGTTTTGGGCCCATAGAATCCTGGGTCCTTACGTGATGCGGGGTGCACACATTACGCCCCTGGTAAAAATAGATTATGAGATCGAGTTACTTAAGATGAGTCAGGGAGGGTTTATTATATCACAAAACAACACGAGAGCTATTGGCGACGAACCTCGTAATTTTGATCCGTGGTCGAATGACGAGGACGGCACTTGAGCTAGCACCCCTCTCCGAACTTTTCCACCACGCCACGGAAGAACTTTGAATCTCAACAGATTTAACGTGTCGTCATCCCTTCTACACATCGGGTCTTTAGCGACATCGGGGCTTGAACACATGGCACGCCGAGTGCGAATCCGTGAGCTTGACAACTGTGGTACCATGAACCTTAAAAAGGTTGTCAAGTGTTCTTTTCGTATTCTGTATGAATGTCTGTCATTTATATCCAGAGATTTCTGGATCAGAATGATTTGAAAATCAAAAATAAGAAATTGGAAAATTGACACTTTTTAGAAGAATTAGTTAATTAATTAACAAGGTAACTCTCTTTTAATCTCTCATCTTATACAAGAATCACGGGCTGCGGTAGCCCAGTGGTTAAGGTATCGACCATACAGGCATGTTACGAGCCCGAGCCCCAGCCACTAAAGACCCGCCGTGTAGGGCAGTGGTATGATGCACGTTAAATCTGTCGAGCCGAAACGTCCTCCGTTGGTGGTGTGTAGTTAGAGAGGGTGCCAGCTCAGGTGTCGTCCATTGCTACTTGACCATGGTTCAAAATTACGTGGTCCGTCGCCGAAAAGCCCTCGTGTAGCTGAACAGTGCGACGTTGTTATTCACTCACTACCATAAGTACAAGAATCACAACCTGCAGATGTTCTTGTTCACACATTAAGCCAATGAAGAATGTCTTCAAAAATGCCTCAACATTAAATTTAAAAAAAAAATATCTAGATATAATTGAAAAAGTAACTTTGGGTGCAGGCCGTTATCATCCATTGTTTCAGAGTACAAAATTTCGCGCGTCTGGGGCATGGCCGTCTTGTACTGTAAGCCACCTATGCACGCGCAAATTTTTCCTTTTATTGCCTCAGATAGCTAATAAATTAAATTTGAACTCAGGAAGAGATATTGAGATAGAAATTTTACAAAGGCACTTGAAAAAATGATAAATCAGTATATTTCAGGGATGGGTAACTTGTTTTGGCTTATGGGCCACATTGTAGGAGTGGAGGATCCCGGAGGGCCGCACCTTTTCAAATGATTGCATTCATTACAAAAGAATAATAAACATACTAAATATATATATAAAATATATAGGGGCAGTTTAATTCAATTTATTCCTACTGCTAATTTAATTTTTTCTACAGTTGAAAGCACCATTGATTTTAGAATTAGTTTAATGATAAAAATGTATCCTAACATAATTTTCCTCTATTATTTTAATTTTAATTTAATTTTATTTATTTGTTTATTTTTGGAATCTGGAGTGAGATTGCTTGTTTAAATTCTCACCACAGCCTGCAAGTTTCTGTCCGCCAATCCTTGTGACTTTTATTTTTCACTCTTCTTTGCAAGAAAACTTGTTTCATGAATATTTGTGGTAGGTGTCGTGACTAAAAATATAAAGAACAAAATTCGCGGACTCCCAAGATTTAGCACTTTCCTCCCTGACTCCCAACACATGGCTGAGTGATTTAAAAATTCCTGTAAAATCCTAAAGATGCCTCTGCTACTTTTTCAGACTTTTCAATTCCTACTATTAACTCACACTCTCTATATATTTATTTATTTATTTTATTTGCTTATTTATTTATTTATCTTGGTGTGGAATTTTCAATCGTTGATAAAATACATTTTAAAAGCGCCCATTGAGCTGAAATTTTGCGTACACGATCATTTTGATGACAATACACCATTTACTATAACTAATGTACCAATTGATTAAAACTTAATTATTTAAAAATTACAAATACAGCTTACGTTGGCATCATTTTTGGCGACCCTTTTGGCGACCTTGTGTCAAAACTTTAGAAAAGGTTTTTTCTCTCACGTTTTAAAGCATTCAGTTGAACTGAAATTTTATATACACGATTGTTTTTGGATGGCAATATGATACTTACAATGAGATAATTTACTGTACCACTTGACCATTTAATGTTGTGATTCTGTCCCATATGTATATACATATTTTATATTAATTGTAACTATTTAATAAAAGTAGCTAAAAATAAAATTTTCTTTGCTGATTCAAGCAGGAATCGACTTAAAAATTTTTTAATAATTACTTAACACTTCTTTTTTCTTTAAAAAACAGTAAACATCTAAAAAAGTATTGCGTTGTAGTAATGTAGTTGCCAACAATAAAAAAAACTGAATTGTTATTCATCTTCGAAATACATGTTCTAGTAGAGTTTTTTCATTGGGGACAGTTTAACGATCTACTGTAGGATGGCACATCTTTCAATTTTTCCACGAAGCCTTTCAGAGTCCGTAAAAGAGGAAAATCTTAACACATTAAGGCAGTGCTTCTCAAACTTTCAATATTTACGACCCAATATTCAATCATAATTTTTATCACGCCCCCCTTCCATACAATAACAATGCGTTCATTTCAAGAAAAAGCCTCCTAAGTGCAGCCGGCCTATATAAACGTCTTCCTCAGCCAGAGCATTAAATGCCTTGGACGTATATATACGCCTTTCCTAAGAACGATCTTTTTTGTACACAAAATTATTCCGCAGGCTTTGGAATGCAATAAAAGGGGACCTTGACATTGTTTGTGAAGTTGATTTCCATTTACTCAAATTTTTCTCCTGCCTCCATACGTCACATACGCCCCTTTACGCGAAAAATTGTGGTGTTGGGGAGCGAATCGCGTAACATTTAATTAGCAGTTTTGGGATTAATTATAAACCGTAAAATTATCAAGATAAGTGTTAATTTCTGTATATAATTTTATATATGACGAGTCCATGGGGTCACTGGTAATTATTACATTTGTTCTTAACTTAGTATTGTTAAATTAATTATAAAATACACTGTGCGCTATATATATATACACTGGTGTGCAAAACTTAAGCAACAATGTAAAAATTTAGCAGATAGCCATGAAATTGCAGAAAGGAGGTCTGGGAGATCAGTAGAGGGAACACGTAAGTCGGTGTAGAAACGTCACGGCGTATGCAAATATCAGGAACAAAACGTCAGAAGGATGAGAGTACGCAAAATGCGATGTTTGGCGCGCTGCTCAACAGAATGGAAATGAAGGATTGCGAGACACAATTCACCATGCTATTCTCTGCAAGTGCCAGTGAGTCAGTTCGTGAAATATGGCTAGAAGAAATCACCTGACGACTTCACATCGGAAGAATGATCGGAAAGCTGGAGGAGGGCGTATTGTTCAGTGCAGCTGCACAGTTCGAATCAACAAAGCAGTTTCAGCGATTGGTAAGCGTTCCAAAACCACAGCGGCACAGCTGTTAGAAAGGTTGGTGTGGCCGCCTGAGGACGACAACTGCAGGATGACCGATATATCATCCTGCAGGCGAAAAAGGTCAACAGCAGTCAGCAAGCGCCATTGCTTCAGAAACTCTGTACAGCAACAGGTCGACAAGTGTAGCGGCTTTACTGTGGCCAGACGTTTCACAGCGGGGCCTGTTCACCCGCCGTCCTGAACGCTGCCTCCCCATTGAAAGATACAACTATGCCACCAAGCCATATGGGCCAGATAGCACAAAACTGGACAACTGATCAACAATGGAGTCGTGTTCCTTCACATGGATGAGAGTCGGTTCAGTACCGAGAAGCGATTCTCAACGCGTTTTGATTTGGAGAGAGATCGAGACCCGGTTTTATCCCCAGTAACAAGGAAAGATATCCCATGGTGGTCCTGGTTCTTTAGTCTCTGCTGGCATTATGCTGAATGGCGGAACTGAGCTTCACATTTTCGACAGAGGTCTGTAACCGGGAATCGCTATTGTGAAGGAGGTACTTCCCATGTGCATCTTTTTTCCCGAGGTGCCATTGGCCCAGACTTTACTTTTTATGGATGACAATGCACGCCACATCGCACTCCTTTTGCTGTTGAGGCAGCTGCTGGAAAGTGAAGAATGATATCACTGAAATGGATTGGCCAGCGTGTTCTGTGATTTGTAAATCCCATCGAACATGTGTGGGATGCTTTGGGGAAAGAGAGACGTATTGCTACACGCTTACATCATCCGGCGCATAACCAACAACCTCAAACAGATGTTGATTGAGGAATGGGCACTTAATTAAAGAAATGCTGCACCAGCTGGTTCTGAGTATGCGGAGATTTAAAAGTGAAGCAAACTACGCTGTAGTAAGGGCGGGCATATACCATATTAAGGAACATCTGCTTGTTGTTCTTCCTGTTGATAGACAATCATGAGTCACGATACTGCGCGTTCAATAAAGCTTACTTTTTGTTTGATTCCATACTGTATGTAAGTAGACTTCTTTTTCAGCGCCGATGCTTTCGTCATCCATGTACATAATACTCTCCTCATTTCAGAATTTGTCTCTCAGATGATTTTCAGAAGTTATGGCACAAACCCACCTGTTGCTTAAGTTTTGCACACCAGTGTATATATATATATATTGATGCATTTATAAGTGTATTATATCTGTGTTAATATGTGTGTATTTTATTTTTTATTATGTCAGAATGTACTCTGTTTGTTACTTTCAGTAAATTAATAATTTCTTTGAATATAATCTTTTGTTTTAGGCATTCCAATATGCTCGCGCCCTCTTGTAGAGTTATCACGCCCCCTCCCCAGGGGGCGCGCCCCACAGTTTGAGAAATGCTGCATTAAGATTGTCTTCGGTCTATGTTAAAGGATAGAGATCGAACGGCAGGCACATTTGTGAGCAGGAAAATGCTCCGATAATAATAAAAAAAATTCTGTGGATATAAAGTAAATATTTGTTTAAATGATAGTGTTCTTTGAATTTTGATTTTTGAAAAAATATACGTAATTTTTACCCTTATTGCCAAATGAAATTTGAGTTTTCAATGTAAAAATATAGGAGGTGAGAGAGAGAAAACGCCAAGTACATTTGGACAGGATATAATAAATTTTTTGAGTAGAATTAAATATTGTATAAAAAAGTATGCTTCATTCTTTTGGCTAGTGTAACTAGAATCAAAAAAATTTGTGTCTTTATTAATTTTTAATCACCCTTTCTTGGACCCTCTAGAGAAGTGTTGGGTGGACCCCTCGGGAATCAGCATTTGAGTTTAACCTTTTTCTACCGACGGTGCTTATAAGTACCAATCACTTTAAAGTTACATAGAATAACCATTTTTATGAATATTTTGACGATACTGAGAAAGAATATTCCTTGAAATCCTTTCTTCCAAGATATATGAAAGACGGGGTTCTATGATGAGTATTTTAGCGGAAAGGCGAATAGTTTTATAGCAGAAATTGCGCTTTCAGCTGACATGCTTGAGCGGGATTGCGAAGATCATCATTTTTGTCCCGAAAAAAATAGCACGTCAAAATTCTAGTAATCTTATTTTGTTTTTTTTGTATGTTAATGAAGATATTAGAAAACGATTTGACTATTTATTTTAAGTGAACAGTATATGTAATTAATGTAATATGTAATTATCTTTAATTATTTAATTAGCTCTAACGGATTAAATTTCCCAAAAATGAGTATTTCAAGTTTAGGTCCTTAATTTTCAATGCAGTATTCAAAAAGTATTGTATGAAAGTTTGCAGTAAATCATGCAGTAATGCGGTAGATAAAGGGTTAAGAACCGCTGTCTTAGGAGAAAAACTTTCAGGTTCTGTACTAATAGTGAAAAATATAAGGCAAATGTTTGATCGCACAAGTGAAAAAAATCTCGGTTCCAAACAGATTTTCTGACTGCGGGCCGCATAACAACTCTTTTCGGGCAGCTAGTTGCGCATCCCTGATACAGTATTATCTCGCACTTTTTTAACAGTTATTAATCAAGATATCCACGAAATGTAATCACTAGAAAGAAATTTAAGAACAACAAAGCCTAAGTTAGAATTCTCAAATTTGAAGGAGAATATCTTTTTCTCAAATCCGTAAAAACATTGCGTAGTAATGTTAAGGTTAAAAGTTTCCCTTATAAATGAAATTTGATTGTATAGGCTTGATAAAAACAAAGAGTATTAGAGCTTTGGTAAAAATTTTCTTACATAGTGTTTATTTAATAAATTTCAAATGGAAACGAGTTTGTTGCATAGAAACATTTTTTACAGGTATTGTGCTTCTTAATACACTCACAAACGTTTATTTATTGGAAAAATAATATTCGTTTACTTTCCTGGTCAATAAAATCAGAAAATCAATATTTGTTGTCATTATAAATTCCTACTCGAGTGGCAAAAATGCGTTTTTAAAAATTGAAAATGAATTTCTCGTTATGCAAACTACTAAACTAAATGCTGTTCTATGTGAGCTGTGATTTAGAATATTTCTAGACGAGGTCAAACTGTCAACAGAATGTGAAAAAAAGACAAAACCGTAGGAAGCCTGAAATTCCTGAGAACTCTAGGGGCCGGATCATGGGTAGATACGACCTTCTGACTGATAATGCTTACGTATAAAAGTCTCGAGAAAATATTTCTGATATTAAAAGGAAAAAAACTATAACTTTGAATAAAAAATAAGAAAACATTTCCTTGTAAGACTTAATTCCCTTATGTATGTATAGTATTAAAATAATTTTTATAAATATTCTGATTTTAAAAACTCATTTTAAAATTATCACATAATTCCTTGATGAGACAAAGAGTATGTGGATAGATTAAAACCGTTTGCGTAAAATGTATTCTAAATTGTGATAAAAATAATGTCATATTATTATAAATCTACACTGTTACACAAAATCTACTCTATTAATCTCTACTACACTATTAATCTATTACAAAACATGCTTCATCAAGGATTTCAAATTAGCGGCCCACGGGTCAGAGATATTCCAAAACTATATCAAGGTATGTATTTTATTTCCTTTTATGTAATCACTTATTCGTTTAGGAATAGTTCTGTATTTATTGTGACTCTTTATATAACAGTTTTTATTCACGTCCTTACTTCCAGTGCCGGATTACTCATTACGCGGAGTAGGCAATTGCCTATGAGCCTCGCGCACTTTTTAAAGGGCCCACAACAGCCTTTCAACTGCTATTTTGAAAAAGATTTGTAAATAAGATAGTTTACTTCTCTATTGGACAGCTGTATGTAATAAACCAATAACAAAAAATGCATGTTACTCCTTAAGCGGATTAAGATTTGTTTCAGTTTTTCACATTATATAGTTTTGTTTCATTTGTTCCTTAATATCTTTTGTGTGCTCGCACTTCTGAGGAGGAGAAATACTCCCGGTAAGAAAAAATTTCTGTCTTAGGCCCCAAAATGGTTAACTGGTATTGCCTACTTAAAGACATTTTAGTGCTAGACAATTGTTTGCAATCATTTATAATGATATTGCTCTAGAATTGTATCCTTAAAATGAAAATCAAAGTTCGTATTTATAAGTAACAACCAGACCATAATAGTAATATATATGTGTGTGTGTTTAAATATTGTTTTCATACCCATAGCTGTGTGCTGAAAACTATGTAGAAACCGTAATTTTTCTCGTATTATTTCCCATTATCAGTTGGTCAACTCTTGTAGTCAGAGAGATTTTAAGACATGGGACAACTGGGCCGGGGCCCGAGCCCTCGACCTCGAAGGAAGCTTGTCTCGTTCTGGACTCGGCTAAAAAAAATCATGATCGAAATAATTTTAATCTTCAAATGCTATTCCCAGACATATTCTCTGAAAAATTGTGAATTTCGAACTACAGTAAAAATTTCTTAACAGGAAACTGAGGGGGACTGAAATATTCTTTCGTGTTAAAGCATACTAAAAAAAGAGTATTCAGCACAATTAAGTTTATTAGAGTACATTTTATTAACATAGATATGTATATAGGCATGTATTTAATAAAAATCAATGAAATAAAAACATTTACAAAACTTAATGAAATTTAATACAAAATTTTCAAGTTTTTTGAAAAACAAAACATTTATTGAGTTTTGGGGGAAATAAGCTGATATTTTCCTTTGCATTGTCTTTTTTAGCATCAAATTGTCAACAAATTGTTCGATGTCGTCCATTCTGTTATTCATTTCATCATTGGAATAGCGTCTAAATAACTGCGCATACTTTTCGTGACGTTCCTCATTTCAGATGATGTGGGAACAGGAGCTGCACTCATTTTCGTCGTTGGAATATGCATCAATGATATTTTTTTAACTTTGAACGAATTCCAAAATGTCTTAGGCTGCCATAATTGAGGCTTCACACACATTATCATCTACTGTAATTAATTCTTCCGATTATACAATAGGACAGTCCAATCCGGCTGAAGTTTTCCGTATTTTGTTTATTCAAAGGGAAATATTTTCAAGTTAAACGATTTTCGTTTCGTGTAAAGAGAAAAAAAAAACTGCACGAAAATACATAGTAGTTTGTCGGGACCGTCGTATTATTTCGTGTTAACCGATATTTCGCCTTAAGCGTTTTCGCGTTAAACATATTTCACTGTATATGCCAACTGACAACATTTACAAGCCAGCATTATTGACCGTCGTCCGTGTGCAGGCTTAGGTCTACCCCCATGCATTATCATTACGCATTTAATCGAAGTTGGTTTGTGAGATTGTGAGTCACGTACATTTATTTTTTGCAGGTTACCGTCTGTACGAGTATTTGACAATGTGTGCTAAAAACAGTCTACTTGAAAAGATCTCAGAAGGGGTCTGCTTTTGCATAGGGGTCCAGGACCTCAAAACTCTTAAGACATCACTGCTGACAGACTACTGTAATCATTATAACAGCCTTGGCCTTCAATGTAACTTTTTTTCCAGTTTTCACTACCATAGGCTGATTATTTATTATATTTATTATGTTATGCTGATTTACTTGGTTATGTTTCATTGAAGCTTGCTGAAGAAGTTAGAAATAGCAAATTTCCAGCAAAAAAAAAAAAAAAATTTAATACACCAGTACTATAAAATTTAGTAGTAAATATTATGATTTGTTATATATCCGTTAATCAATAAATTATACTAATAATTAAATATTCGTGTTCATTATTATTTCTATAATCATTCTTTTGATTTCTGCTTAGAAATAGTATTTTCTTTGATTCTAGTTTTTCGCACGCAATAAAAATAAACTTCAGACATATATATATATATATATATATATATATATATATATATATATATATATATATTTAAAAAGATTATATTTTTAAACAATTATTTTTTAAAAAACTGTACAATTTGGAAAACTGTGTGAAAGAGTAAAATCATAATTATATAATTTAGCCCACATGTGTGTGTGCGTGTGTGTGTGTGTGTATTTTATTTCTTAGAACTTTCTTAGAACTCGCGGAACTACAAATGCTTAACAGATCTACACTCAAGAATACATCATTACAATTGAAAATTTGGAAAGCTAAATAATCCAAAAATATATCAAATTGCTTTATTTTTTTTTTTTATATATGAGAATATAAAGTAGCATGAATATATACTGTATTATTTTTTAATAAACGAAATTGAAAAAACAAGAAATAATTCTTTAAATAGTAAATGCAAACGAATAATTGTAGCAGTTAATTCTGTATTTTAGGATTTTAGTTGAAGTATTAGACTGTAGCATACACATTAATGAAAATAAGTAGGCAATTATTATTTCACTAAAATTATTGATAGAAATCATAGAAGGTTAGATAAAATTTGGTTAAAACCTAACATCTTGTAAATTTTTTAATTATTTATTCTTTTTTTAAAAAAAGAAATATAAGAATATTGTAGTGATAAAAGTTATTTTTAATTTCCTATTCGAGAGAAATTCATTAAACTTTTGGAAAAGCTTTTTTTCGTCGTATTTGTTTCATATTCTAGAAAGCTTAACTACAAAATATATTTTTAAATTTTATATACATGCACACATACACATAGAATATTGCTGAACATCTTTTTATTAACAAAAAAAAAATATTATTCTTATTTTTCTATTTTTTTTTTGTGATTTTTATATACATTTTTTTCGTATTTCACAAAAATTTACATACATATATAATATTTTTTAAAGAAAGTTTAAATATTTATTTACGGGGAAAATACTCGTATTTTACAAAACATTCATTTGAGATTCCGCATAATGTATTCGCAGCTGCTTGTATTCTTTCATGGTATAGTTCAGGTTTCGAAACTTTATGGACCAACGTGCCATTTTTTCTAAAGAAATATTTAATGAGGTATAGACGTGCCATCAACGTACCAAACTAGTTATTTTGGGGGAAATATAATAAAACTCTAAATACTAACAACACAAAACTTTTTTTTACTACAGAAAAATACATTTTATATTTTACAGTAGTAAATATTTTAGCTACATGTGTAGGCATAGGTCGATGAAAATATGGTTAAAATAGCATAAGCCTGCTTCTACAAACAATTAAAAATATCTGGAATCGAATTTAATATTTCCAAAATTTCGTTACAGCATGATTTTTATTTTATATATACAAGTTAAAAGAATCGTCTGTTTCAACCAATTCTAACTTTTTCCTTATTTCTATAAATTTATGAATCCATATTGAACTAGACTAGAAATTAGTCAGTTGCATTTCAAATTCTTCAATTTAAAAAATCGAATGGGGGGTTCGTTTATCAGATGATCCCACATCAAAATAATAATAAACGAGCGTTTCTGATAATTTTTTAAACGAAAAAAAATTAAAAAATTCCCTGTTGAAGAATCAATCGCGATTGATCGTTTTGATCGGTGGCGTGCCCAAAAATATTGTGCCCGTGCCATCAATGGTAGGGGTACCAAGGGTTCGCTATCCCCGGTATAGTCGAATAGAGTTTGAATATTAACGTCGCACTGTTCAGCTACTCGGGGGCGGCATCAACGTAATTTTGAATCATAGTCGTGAGGGGACGTTTCTGAGCTGGCCCCCCTTTTTCCTAACTACCACCCACACCAAGGGGAGGACGCCAGCTCTCGACAGATTTAACGTCATCCTCCCCTACATGGCGGGTCTTTAGTGGTACTGGGCTCGAATCGGGCAAAGCAAGCCACGATCCGATACCAAACCCCTCCTACCGCGTCCCCTGAATATATGAGAAGTACAGAAGATATTTTTTTTTTTCAAAAAAAGATAAAGCCAAGAACTTTTTAATTTGAAAATTTTTTTTAATTAAATAGAAATTATTAAGACATTACAAATAATGAATTTAAAAACGGATACTATATATTCACTAAATTCAGTACATTTCCTTTCCTTTTACATTCATTGTTTTTTTTTATTATCACACAGTGATACCCTTCGTATTTTAATTTGCTTACTTTTTCTTTCTCCTGAATTATGTCGCACATTTCAGATATGCTTCTCCTTTCATTTGAATAAGTAAATAAATTTCGTGATAAAAATCGTCTGAATCATTTCAATTAAATTGTTCTTAGAGACAGAAAGTAATTCACAAAAATATTCGTTAAACAAAGACTTGAAATGACCTTGGAAAAGTTGAATGTACGTGATATATGTATATTTAACATATATTTCTCATCCTCATGCACGTTAAAAAAATTAACACATATGAAGTTATAAAAATATCAGTGATTGATTTCTCTTTGTTCGCACGTAATACGTTTGATTTTTTTTTCCTTTGGAGAATGATTGAAAATGTTTTTAAGCTTTGAAATTCGTGTTTGAGATGGAGAAAGAGAAATTTTAGAAATTTCCTTTGAGAATTCGGATACCTTAAAATTGTTAATAGATAAATTTAAAAGAAAAGTTGTGGGTGTTTTTCTTATTAAGCGCTTCGTATTTTCGGTCTCAAAAATAACTATAGTTTGCAATGTACAGTGAAAATCTCTTAACAACGAAACTGAGGGGACTAAAATATTTTTTTGTTAAAAGAATTTCTTTCGCAAATATATATATATTAACAAAATTGAGTTTATTATAGTTTATTTTATTTGCATGGATATTTATATATGCATATATTACATAAAAATCAATTAAACAAAAGCTTTCACAGGAAATTTGATAAAAATTAAAATTTTTTCGAACAATAAAACATTTATTGAGTTCATGAAAAATAAGCTGCTTTTTTTCTTTATATTGTCTTTTTTAGCATCAAATTGCTCAATGTCGTCCTTTTTGTTATTCATTTCACCAATGTGGAATCTGAGTCTAAATAACTGCGCATACTTTTCATGATGTTCCTCATTTCGATTGATGTGGGAACAGGAGCTGCATTATTAATTTCATTTTTGACGTCGGAATCTGCATCAACGACATTTTTGTTAGTCTTGAGCAAGTACCAAAATGTCTACGTTTGCCATAATTGGGGATGGGCACACATTATCATCCTCTACTGCAAACGAATTCTTCCGATGATACAGTAGGACACACACACAGTTCAATAATACAGAAACTTTCTCAAACATTTCATTAAGTGTCGGCTAAGTTTTAATATCCTCCTTCACCATCTCTTCGTGTTAAGCGATTTTCGATTCTTATTAAGAAAAAAAAATGCATAAAATACATAGTACTTTGTCGGGACCGTTGTATTATTTCGTGTTAACCGATATTTAGTCAAACGTTTTCGCGTTAAACGTATTATGTCACTGTATTTCAAACATGAAACACGTTTATATATATATATATATCAGAAAAACATCAAAGAAATTCTATATTAAGCAGAATATGAATAAAACATATGTGGAAAACCTTTTACTCTACGTCATTCAATAAATAATTGTGGGTTTTTTTTTCCCTTTCTTCTTTTTTTTCCTACGCTTATCCTTTTTGAATTCTGTATTTCCCTTTTGTAAGTGAGTGAGTATTACGTCGCACTGTTTAGCTACTTGAGGACTTTTGGCGACGGAAATAATTTTGAACCATGGTCAAGGGGACGTGGAGACACCTGAGCTGTACCCCTCCCTCTCTAACTCCCACACCACCAACGGGAGGACGTTTGAGTTCTCGACAGATTTAATGTGCATCACTGCCCTACACGGCGGGCCTTTAGTGGTATTGGGTTCGAACTCGTGACAAGACCAGCCACGATCCGATACCTTGACCACTCGGCTACCGCGGCCACGTCCCTTTTGTAACCTTCCTTTCTTCTTTCAAAAAATGCATGTTAATAAAATGAATTAAATAGTGAAATTTTCTTAAAAAATAGTTTCTTAAAAAGACGCTTTTAAAAAATTAAAAAAAATTCGTATTCTGAATACTGGAAAAATACTATTCTTAAAATAAACCCTTAAAATTAAACTTACAAAATTCCTTTTTTAAATTTAATTCAAAATTTGGAATTGTATTTAAAAATATTTTTTTTTTAAATAATTATTTTAAAATTTTTTAAATTTTTTAATAAGTAATTAATCTTGTATATTAAAACAGACAAAATAATAACATTTTAAGCATTGGAAACATCACAAATTGTTGTTATTGGAAATAGAGGCAGAAAGAGATAATATTTGAAGTTGTTGATTTTTTAATTTATTCAGAGTTAAAATATTAAATTAAAGAAAATAATACAAAATATAAACAGCAAAAAGAAGATACGATTCTTGAAAAGAAAGTTTCTTTAAAATATAACTTATTTGATTATAATCAAAATAAACACACTGCCAAAATGAAATTATTATTCCGATTTTCAAAAAATATTCAACTATATTGTTTAATTTTAACATCAGTAAGTGTTCACCAAGGCAGAATGAAAATAAACTGAAATAAAATTGAACACATTAGATGCACTAATTTTCCTCCCTCTCTCTCTCTTTTTTTTTTAATAAAAAAATTTTAATTCCCTAATTTAGCTTTTATTGGAAATTTATCCCAAAAAATTACTTGATTAAAAACCTGAGATTCTTTTATTTTAACCTGGATAATTATTCTATAATCTTTTTTCAATTTTTAAACTAAAATAAAAATTTTTCTTTTTTTCTTCCCACTAAGTTCAAAATTCATTTTTTTTTAAAATTTTAATTGAAGAAGCCCGGAAATTTAATTCTTTTTTTCAAATTTTTTATTTCAAAATTCTTTGAAAATTTTATTTTTCCCCTTTTAAAAAAATTTTATTCCCGGGAATTTCATTAAAAGTTAGAACTAACTGCCCCCCAGATTTATTAGAGTTTTTTTCTAACAAAATTTTTTCTTGGCCCTTCAAAAAATAAAATTTTTTAAACCCTTTTTTAGTGGATGACAAAAATTTTTTAAATTTTATTTAATTAAAATGTTTTTTTTCAAGTTTTTTTTTTTTTTTTTTTTAACATAATAGTTCAAATTAAATAAAAAATTTTTTATTTTTCATTTTAAATTTATTCGGCGATATTTCTGACGAAGTTAAAAAAAACTAAAACGGCCAAAAAAAACAATAAGTTTTTTTTTCTAACAAAAAAATTTTTTCTTAGCTTTTTCAAAAATATAAAAAATTTTTAACTTTTTTTTGGGATGACACTTGATGTTGATACAGTTTTTTCAAATATTAATTCATTGATTAAATTTAATTAACTAAAATAAAATTTTCTTTGTTGGACCTAAGTAGGAATTTACCTTATTTTTTTTTAAAAATAACTTGTTTGTAAGGAAATCAAACATGCCATCCATTACAAAACAACTGCAGCTTTTTTTTATCGTTTTGAATTCTTATGTCACACACACACACATTTTATATAATTCCTACTTCAAACCAACTATTTAGATTTTTAAAAAAATTCACAGAAGAAATCTATAATGTTTGGAGGAAAGACCTGTGGAAAATATTTCCCAATTTTCTAAAACAAAGTATTTTCATGTTTACCGTAAAATCCAGCGTATAACGCGCACTTTTAACCCAAAAAATAGAATCGGAATTTACGGGTGTACAAAAATATACGCCGGGTACAAAAATGTTAACTCCAAAAATTAAAAAAACAGATGAGTATAAAAAAAATTAGGCTTCTACATGTATCGAAATACTGTCTATTTAACAGAAATGACATTTTTTATGAACATAAAGGGTTGTAGTTCTAGAAATATACTATTTCTTCAAAATCTAGGGATAATACCTCAAATAAATGACTTCAAAACATAACAGCACTGCACACTGCACTCAGATTTCTTCACAAGAAAGGGGGTGCGCGTTATACGGCGAATATATCTTAAAATTAAAAAATGCAGCTTAAAAGTATAGATGCGCGTTATATACGCCGGATTTTACGGTATATGAATATTCTATTACAAAAAGGGAAACATTTTATAGGAATTCATGTAAAAAGAAATATGAGAGTAACAAATATGTTTCGTTTGATTAATTTTTCAATAGATCTATGAAAACACGTCATACGTATTTTCCATTTCGAAAACTACAGTAACATGCTTGTTAATTAAGTCCAATGTTCACTCTATACTTACTTATCGGAATGGACTAAATTCATTTGACGTCATAGTCACATGATAACTGAGTTACGTGTTTTCGGCCAATCAATTCATAAATTAATGCGACGTCATAATTATATCATAAATAGAATCACGCTTTTCCAGCCAATGAGGTTGATTCATGTGACGTCATAGTCACATGATAGTGAAAGCCACGTGATTCCAGCCAATCAATTCAAAAACTCATGTGACGTCATAGTCACACGATAAAAACTATCTTGTGTTTCTAACTAATCAGTTCACACGCTCCGGTGTTGCCAAGTTTTGCTCTTTGCAGAAACTTTCTCTTAAAAAGTACATAAGTATACAAAATGCATTTTATT
Source organism: Trichonephila inaurata madagascariensis (assembly GCA_019973955.1). NCBI lineage: Eukaryota > Metazoa > Arthropoda > Arachnida > Araneae > Nephilidae > Trichonephila > Trichonephila inaurata. The sequence continues at coordinate 71,990 of BMAV01025370.1, read as the reverse complement.
TAAAAATATAAACATAAAATATGATTTTTTTAATTTAAAAAAATCTTTTTGAAGAAATATTTTTCCCTAACATTTAAACATCTTTACCCAAATATGAAATTTGAAATTTTATCTGAACTTTACAAATAGAACAAGTACAATTAGTTTAATATTTGTTTTGAATTCAATGGAAAACACGTGTTTGTTTTTATCATGTTACTTAATGAATCAAGCCCATTAGTTCATGTGCTTCACTGTTGCCAACTTTTGCTTTTTGCAGGAATTTTCTTTTAGAAAGTACATATTTGTCAACGATATAATAATGCACACAGTTAAACAAAATGCACTTAATTTAAAAGTATTCGTATAATGTAAGTATTTCTTTTTAATTTTGAAAACTGTTTGAAGAGTTTCAACACGTGAACTCTTTACCCAATCATCAAATTTTAAATGTTATCTAAACTTTACACGTTGAAAAGCTAGTATGTCAATTTTAAATCAGCGGAAAACACGTGATTGTCGATTATCATGTGACCATCATGAATTTAGTCCATTGTTAACATTTCAATATAAATAGAGGTTACAGTTGCTCGAGAAAAAAAAATTATCTTGCCTTAGAAATGTTGGTTGTTTAAAACCATAAGTAAAACAAGAATGTATAAAATTGAGATGTTTGTTCCATTTTATTTAAGATTTAGTCCAAAAACCATTCTTACTGAAATAGAATGCATGAGACTCAATATAATTATAATCATTTATTTATTTTTTTTCTTACACAATTTTTCCGTAAATTATAGACTTGAAATTATTATTCATGAATCATTTACTTCCTAATCTACATTTAAATTAAGGTGACCTCACTTGCGGAAATAATTATTTAATAATAACGCCGAATACATGCAACGAAGATGAATTTAAATAAAATAACTGAAAGTATAAAATGTATGTGTCATAAAACTTCAAAAATGCGGCTCGAATTTTCAACTTTTAAATTTTATTGCTATTCTTACTGTGTTTTATTCAAGATTTTTTAACTATAATTCACAGTAAGGTTTAATATTTATGTAATCGAACGAAAGTAAAAGATTACATCGATGAGATCAACCATTAAAAGAAAAATAAATAAGCCTGAGTTTGACAGAGATCACACTGAGATAGCGCATTCTTCATTCAAATATTATTTCTTTTACCAGGGAACATGAACAAATATATATATATATATAAATTTAAAAAAAGAGGTTATATTTGATTCAATTAATTCTTTTTCACGTCTCTATTCTAAAAATGGCGCGATGACCGACTATCAATAAGGAAAGAAGTCAAACCGCAAACATTAGAGTTGAATCGAGCCTTCCAACAATAGGATTCGATTAGCCTAATCATAATTTAATCGTCATCTTTTGTATTCCCCATTATTATCATGCATTTAATCTATCGTTATTCCATGCTCATCTGCAAACAATATCGATTCTTGTTGGTAAACTGCATTGATTTTTGAGAATGTTACCCGCAACGGCAATCACTGGCGTGACCGATTCCATTCATGAATGGCTGCAGCTGAAGAAATAACAGGATGTTGCCAGATTCGGAGGTGGCAGAAGAGAGTACAAGATTACTCAACAAAAGCAAACAACGGCGGAATGTGAACGGGAGCGAAAAATATGACGCGGTCAGCAAAAGAGTAACATTCCGCATTCCGACATGATGTTCCTTTGGGTAAAAATGATTTTCCGGAATAGATACTTCCACACACACATTGTGTCGCCGGAAGTGTGTCTGTTCCGCATCCAGTTTTGATTTCGTATTTGTCACTTTTGGATGTTCTTGGAAACTGCCTTTTAAGGCCACTTTCACGATGACAGTCGTAGAATGGTTGCCGGAGATGAGTATAACTTAATTGCGTCACGGGAAAGCCAACTTACCATGCTAGAAGGCAATAACAAAGTATCATGAAAATAAACAGTTGATAGTTGTGAGACATAAATAATAAGGATTTTTATTTTAGGTAGACTTGGAATTGTAAGAAACAGAAAATTCTGCATAAATCAAAGGAAAATGTTCTTTGTGATGTCCTCAACAAGAAAGCAAAGTGTGAGAATGAAATCTTAATTCTTAAAATGAAGAACCATTAAAGTAACTAACTGATTGATTGATTTTGATTTACATCGCACTGCGAAGCAACACGAGGGCTATTGGCAGTGGACCTCACAATTTTGAGCCATCGACAAGTGACGAAGATGATACTTGAGTTGATAAACCACTTCTCAGAACTTCCACACCACACCAACAGGAGAAATTTGAGTCTCGACATATTTAACGTGCATCAACCCCTCTACATGGCGGGTCTTCAATGACACTAGGTTTCAGAGGCGTAATGTACACCCCCACAACCCCCGCATTGAGGAGGGGCCAGGAAGTTAGGGGGCTCAATGAGTGAGTGAATATTAACGTCCACTGTTCAGCTATACGAGAGCTTTTGGTGACGGACCTCATAATTTTGAACCATGGTCAAGTGACGAGGACGCCACCTGTGTGTGAGCTGGTGCTCTCCCCCTCTCCTAACTACCATACCACACCAATGAGGAGGACGTTTGAGCTCTCGACAGATTTAACGTGCATCGCTCTCCTACACGGTGGGTCTTCAGTGGTACTGTGGTGGCCGTGGCAGCCAAGTGGTCAAGGTATCGGATCGTGGCTGGCCTTATCACGCGAGTTCGAGCCCAGTACCACTAAAGACCCATCGCGTAGGGGAGCGATGCATGTTAAATCTGTCGAGAGTTCAAACGTCCTCCCATTGGTGTGGTAGTTAGAAGGGAGAGCACCAGCTCAGGTGTCGTCCTCGTCACTTGACCATGGTTCAAAATTACGTGATCCGTCGCCAAAGCTCTCGTGTATCTGAACAGTGCGACGTTAATGTTCACTCACTCAGTGGTACTGTCTCGAGCATTATTTGACTATCCGCATGCGCTGTCAGCGACAGGATTCGAACCAGCAATCTTCTGATTCGAAGTCAGACGCCTTATCCATTAGGCCACGTGGACTTACGGGCCCAAAGGTTATGGTTTTGCAATACTTTGTAACATCGAGCTTGGGGCCCAAACTCTGATTTTGCTGGGGGAGGGGAGGCCTAATATTCTCGGTTACGCCACTTCTGGCTTTTGACCCCGAGACTCGACAGAGCCGATCACGGTTCGTGACCATGACCACTCGGCAACGGTGGCCACTTCAAATAACGGGGAGAGAGAGAGAGAGAATGCCGTTCTTTCAATACCTATAATGAATTTTTAAAGTAAATTTTATCTTTCAACTCACTTAGTTAAAAGTAAAAAGGTAAAAAATGAATATCTGTCAATATTATAAAAAATACTTGTTTTCTCAAAATCTTATTTCATTAAACAGAATATGAAAAAAAAAAGTGTTAATAAAATCCAGGTATTCACCAAAATACAATATCAACTTGATATCTTAATCTCAAATATACAATAATATGTACTAGATATTTTCATCGGTAAAATTTAATTTTTAGAATTTTATCATTATTTCTTTAAATTTCTTTTCATTAACTCTCATGTAGCCGAAAAATAAAACATTAAATTTATCGAACTATATATAGAATATTGAAGGTCGACCTTACGTGGCATAATCGGTAAAAGGTGACATACGTGCAGCAATGCACATGTGTGTTCATATGTCGTCGTAGCCTAGAAATCTGCAATGTTACACGAGTCACGATTATTTTAATCGTAAAATAAATACAGATCAGATTTGCAGCAATGAGTTGTATTTCATGAAGCTTTTAAATTTCCGATCTATTGGTAAGATTAGGATTCCACCACAATGAAACTGGGTTTAAATTCATAATCTGTTTTTTCGATACATTAACATGTTTTATACTGCTTTCATAGCTATACATATCAATAATATTAACGAATCACATAAGTTCCGAAATAGAAGTTTAAAGAGAAAAATTTTAAATCTCTGAACTAAAAATCGGCAGAGCGAAAAAAAACTATGAATCTAAGCTATTTTTTACGCTTCTTCAAAATTCAGTACATATTTTTTTCTTACGTATTATTTAATCCAATTTTTTTTAATATTCTGCTTAGCAATATACTTTGTGGAAAAAGTTCTAATTGTCTTTTTGTAAATAAGAATCTTTAGTATATGTAATAAATTCACAGAATGTTTCCTTGTTTTGAATGCGTACTGATTGCTCATTATTCAAAACCTATTAATACTCTGTTGATACTGCTGGTATACATTGCCTCCGAAAGTCTGCGTACAGACGATCATATTTCATTTTCATGCAATCGCTAATTAAATGCAGTCTTTCTGAATCAATACTATTTTTTATTGATTCCTCTAACGTCGTAAATTCAAAAATTATTAGCAACAATCACCTTACATAAAATAACACAAATATTTATAACTGAGAAAGACACAAATAGTGTGTGTCAAAAGTCTACGTACACTGGAAAAAACCTTTACCGTAATGGATTTAACTAAAAGTTGATACTTTTTAAGCTGTATTTCGTTCTCTTTCTATAACTCTCTCAACATATTTGGTAGGGATTCAATTAGCTTAGTTGTCTCATCTGTGGTTATTTTGTTCCATTCTTCTACTATGACAGATTTAAGTATTTCCTTGGAGCTATTACGTTCTCCTGATTATTCACTCAAGTAAATCCTACAAAGGCTGTATTGTGTCTAATGTCTGGGGGCTGGGATGGCTTACGGAATTGGTTTGGGACATGATAGAACAGCCATGGCTTCACAATGTAAACCATTTGCTTGGCACCTTTGTACCTGCTGAAAGTAAAAATCATCACTCGCCGCAAGTTTCTCGGAACTTGCCCTGGTATTTTACTTCAATAGATTCAAATAATCAGTTTTGTTCATTGTTGATTCAATAAATTGCAGATAATCAACCAAAAGGCTTCCTATGCACCCCCAAACATTACACCTCCTCTTCACTATTTGATAGTCGGAAAAAGATTCTCTTTTTTTTTTTTAAGATCTTTGCAGGAATTTTTGCAAGTATATTTTTGTCCTTTTTGATGCCGAAATTACAAAAATTACTTTCAATTGAATATCTTACATTTTTCCTATATTTATGTATCCTATTTAGGTGTTTTTGGCCAGAGGTCCTTCTCGCTTTTAGATGAGGGGCTTGTGATATCTATATGAACTAGTACCAACATCACGCGTTGACGATCGTTTTGGCGATTGTTGTACTTGCGTTCGGAACGGAAGGTACCCAGAACGAACCTTCTTCCTTCAGATGAATGGCTTCTTGAATGCAACTCGGCCATGATAGCCACATCCTTTTTCAGTTCTATTCGAATTGTAGTTAAAGTCAAGCTTTTTGCAATATCTCAGCAACATTTTTAACTACGCGTATAAAGCTTATAGTCTTGGATTTATTTTTATAGAGAGTATTACAAAGCAAGATTCTCGAGGTGACACGACAGACGGGTGGCCGGATCTTGGCTTGGACGTTAAAATTTTAATTGATTCTTAGTTTATGAAGTCTTTTTGAATCAATGACTGTCTCCTATTAACAGTTTCCACAATTGCTTTAAAAATTTCCTCCTTTTCTGAAGATCTATGATGATTTTTCTTTCAATGATATATCGATCTCTTTTCTGTTACCAGCCATGGAATCACACAAGCTTTCAAATCTAAATCCTAAATAAATCGTAAAAAAAGTTTATAATTACATAAAAACACGATTTAGTGCAATTATTTTACAATAAAAGGTCTTTAAATGCTATATTTTGTTACTCAGACTTTTGGCGGGGGTGGTGGGTGATCATTTGGTGGTCTCTCTCTCTCTGTCTCTCTCATTCTTGTTTTTTCATGTTAAGGTAAATTTTGTTGCTGTTGTTTGAATAAGGAAATTTTGAAGAATCCCTGACAGGTATGTTGATTTTCTGAAGCGAGATTTTAATAGTAATTATAGCATAAACACGTAAGATGATTGATTGCCTGTACGCAGACTTTCGGAGGCAAGTGTATTTCAATAATTTAAGCAAAATATGGTTAAACTAAAAATTACTTTTTCATGCAACGCAATCGTAGAGTGTATGTGTAAATATATATTATAAGACAAAAGAATGATAGTTATTAAGATTTAATATCCTACAAATCAGAGGAAGATGAAATTTGTCAAAACCAAGAACATAAGCCACATATAATGATAAGGATTGTCAAAGGACTTAAATGCAAGAAATATTATTAGGCTTTATAAAGCTGTGACTGACATAGGGCAGTGATGTAGAGTTTTTAGCTTGGATGTGTGTATAGGGATTCCAACCCCTTTATATATGCGTGTGTATATATGTATAATTTATTTGATTTAAATTCGTACTTTTAGTTTTCTATATTATTTCTAATACATAAAGGAAAAATAAAATTTGGCTCCGGAGTTAAGTGATCCAACGTCTAGGACAGATATTACTCAAATACTGCATAATCTCTATAAAAGAGAGATGAAGCCCCACTTAGCTGATATTTTATGAAATTTGAACGAGTATAAGGAACACACAGAAAAAATTCTGAATGTGTCCTGTCACAGTTGTTCCTACAGAAAGAAATGGACTAATAGTAGTAGTAGTAATAATAATAATTATATATTTAACGGCTTGTTGATTTGATTAAAGTCACTTTTAGTATCGTTAAATTCATGGAGTTATTATTATCTAAATAACGAATTAAACGGGCAGGCCTCGTTGTCAGAATAGACGAAGAACGCACCAATAAAAAAGTCTCAATGCCCAACCAATTGGCATACGGAGAACAGGCATGCCGAATCTCTAAGACGTATTGATGGCCTGGAAAAAAGATCTCCTAGTTTTAAGAATTAATTGTAAAACTAGCAGGAAGAAGGCTGACCTGGAAAAGACTTATTGAGAAAGCCAAGCCCATACTTTCCGACCAAATACATTGCATTTTGCATTGCATACTGTACATTCCTGTTCAAATCTATCCTTTTTTTTTTTGGCATTGTACAAGAATGTTCTGTATTTCATCTAACAAATCTAAATGCTAAATATTTCATACTTTTACATATTACATTGTAAACTACAGTAGAGATCCGAAAACTCTCCTCCTGATAAACCGGCTGTCCGGATAACTCGGCTACTCCCTTGCAGGGCGTCCGACGCAGAAATTATTGCTGCTGTCACAGTTAATGAAAAAGTGATGCAAAATGATGAAGACGTTAACGTTGAGGACACCGTGCGAACTCCTAAGATATCACTTAGTGAGGGACTAAAGGCTGTCAAATACGTCCTTCAGTATTCTGAACAACAAGGTGCGTCGATAATATACTTATTGTTCTTTCGTCTTTTTCGTAATGAAGCAGAAAAATGCGGAATGCAATATGGAAGACAACAAGACACAAAGCATTTCTTTTTTAAAAAAAAGTTGTCAGTTTTTGCGGCTGCTTAATTTTCACACACACATTTTACACAGTTTTATACCTTTATAAGATATTTTTTCTGAGTTTGTCTGATCAGGTAAATTACTGTATACCAAAGGTGGGGAACGTTTCTACTATTAGAGACCTTTTGTAAATTAAGTAGTAATAAACGAAACCGCATTGGTTGATGTATCTATAAACGCGATTTTTTATGAAATTAATATAGTTTTTGTATAGATTTAACAATTTTGTGTATATTATATAGAAGTATTATAAAAAATTAAATTGCTTATTTTTTTATTATTTGACATTAAATTTACAGTATGAAATATTTCTGTATTTGCATAAGGGTAAAAGCTTGTTGTAACAATAATTGATTATTATCTTTGTACAAAATTATTAAATTCATGGATACCGTTGAAACTTTTTATATTTCGCTCTTGGAATTTTTATTTATATAAGCATATATATTTGGATCAAACTTCATAACGCGAAGCCTTAATTGATCCTTTAAATGAGCATGCTTGGTAGTGTTGCATGTTGCACTAGGTGGCGTTCTAAAATTTGAAATGTACAATGGGCTCATTTCATGTGACGTCATAGTCACATGATAATGAAACCACGTGATTCTAGCCAATCAATTCAAAAACTCATGCGACGTCATAGTCACACGATAAAAACAATCTTGTGTTTCCAGCTAATCAGTTCACACGCTTCGGTGTTGCCAAGTTTTGCTCTTTGCAGAAACTTTCTCTTAAAAAGGACATATGTATATAAAATGCATTTATTTAAAAGTATAAGCATAAAATATGATTTTTTTTTTAATTTTAAAAAAATCTTTTTGAAGAAATTTCCTTTTTCCTAAAATTTAAACATCTTTACCCAAATATGGAATTTGAAAAATTTTATCTAAGTTTTACAAATAGAACAACAAGTACATTTAGTTTAATGTTTGTTTTGAATTCAATGGAGAACACGTGTTTGTCTTTATCATGTGACGTCATGAATTGAGCCCATTGCCTATTCCCACAAGTAGTCATTGAAATATACATACGCTGTGAGATATTTGGCCCTCTCTCTTGCCCGCCTAGAAATGTATAGGAGGAAGGGAAGAAACACTAGTCATATTCAAAAATAATCTATTTATTGATCAAACAATTTACCAACTCAATTCAAATATAATTTCAAAGAGAAGAAATGTCCTCAATTCAAAACAAAATAAGTGGATTAACAGCGAGATGCACGAATTATGAAAAGACTATCAATATTGACCCTTTTAATACAGGATCATAAATCTACTATCCCACTTAACTTAACACTAATTCAACTTTAGTGACCACACACAATCGTCACTTTAATTCTTCCACCTATCAAATATTTTATATACTCTATAAAATGTTACAATACCTGATCAGTAGCAATCTATCTTTTCTCTCCTTTCTTACTTTCTCTCTCCCCTTCTCTCTAGCTAGCTTGAAAGCTTAGACTATATAAAGCAGGGATAGCGAACCATTGACACGTGGCACAATATTTTGGGCACGCAACCAATCAAAACGATCAACCGCGATTGATACTTCAATCAAAGAATTTTCAGTGAGATTTTCCCAGTTCAAAGAATTATCAGAAACGCTCAAGTTTATTATGCACCCTGATGTGACATCATTTGATAAACTGAACTTGCCCCAATTCGACGTTGGAAATTGTAGAATTTGAAATGCAACTTGTTGATTTCTAGTCTAGTTCAATATGGATTCAAAAATTATTGAAACAAGGAAAAAGTTAGAATTGATCGAAACAGAAAGATTAACAAGCAATATAAGTAAAAATGCCAATAATGAAATTTTGGAAACATTAAATTCGATTCCAGATACGTTTAACTGTTTGAAGAAGCAGGCTCATGCTATTTTGACCTATTTTCATCGACCTATGCCTTCGGGTCATTATTTTCAGAGATGAATTAGACTCGCTTAGAAACTATTTGGCAGATGACTCCAATGCAGCATGCATTCTACTAAAAGTAACATCCTACCCAATCCTAATATAATTTATTTATCAAATCTCTCTCTCTCTCTCTCTCTGTGTGTGTGCAACAGCAGAAATTACATTAATGTTACTTTACATAATTTGAATTACACATTTAAAACATTTACTACTATAAAATACGAAATGTATTTTTCTGTAGTAAATAATTTTTGTGTTGTTAGTACTTTTTTTTTCTTTAATTTTATTTTTTTTCCCAATATCACAAGTCAAAATTATTTGACGGCACGTGTATACCTTATTTAGCATTTCTACTATTTACTCATTAATTCTTATTTTCATGTAGTAAGTGCTCTATGGCTTCATAAAATAGGTATTTTTCCCTTGTTTGAGGGTATTTGGGCAATTTATTTTCTGTTGTATTCTCACCCAAATAATACACATACAATATTTTCTGAAGAAATACTCGTACTTATTCTTTTTTTAATCCTATTCTCATTTTCAAAAAATCAGCCACGTTTCGGTCCACGTTAGGCCAAGTTTGGGGGACTCAACTATATTTATTGAATATTTCTTAACATTTAATAAGGCCGCACGACAAGCAGTTAAATGTTTTTAACTCTGCAAAGAGTAAAATTTACTCAAACATTTTTCTAATCGAAAATTTGTTTCGATTTTGAGTCTCGTTCTTTGAAAGTACGCAAAAGCTATTCCAGGAAGTGATGGATTTCGTAAGTAATTTAAATGCGATTGTGTGTACGTGTGTCGAAAGAGAGATTCCGTCGAATTTGTACTGTTTTGTTTTTAGGTTTCACACTGCAGGAGCCAATTTTCTTATAATTTTTACAAAGGAGACATTCATTACTTTAATTTTTGAATCCTCCTGCAGAATTGACCCGTGACTGTTGTTTCTCACCCTCATAAACACACTAGTGCGATATAAAACAAAAAATTAAAGTTAAAAATATTGAAAATGTGATGTAAATGCTCGTATTATGCAAACAGCCTGACCTTAGAACTTCAAATTTGTCTGAAGTTATTTACTTTTTTTTTGCTTCGTTGAAATAATCAATCATTACAATTTTTTTTTCGCAAAATTTGCTGTTGCAAAAGATATGTACTGAATGCATATGTATAAAAAAAGTATAATTTTTCATTTTGTTTCGTCTAATGTTTGCTTTATCATTCAGATTATTTATTTTATTCATTCAAAACTACTCATCTCTCTTTCAATTATCGTCTGTTTTGTACGAAAAATAAATATTTATATTTTGCAATTAACTCCGCTTTCGTTTCAAAGGGAGAGTTTTTTTTTTCCGTCAGTTTCACACTTAAAATCCATTTAACAATTCTTAGCGTCGAAAAAATAAGCATTGATTGATTGAATATTAACGTCGCACTGTTCAGCTACACGAGGGCTTTTGGCGACGGACCACGTAATTACGAACCATGGTTAGTGAGTGGACGACACCTTAACTGGGACCCCTCTCCCCAAATACCACACCACACCAACGGGAGGACGTTTCCCGCTCTCGACAGATTTAACGTGCATCGCTGCCTACACGGCGGGGCTTTTTTTGGTACTGGGCTCGGGAAATCGTGACAAGGCAAGCCACGGTCCGATACCTATACCACTCGGCTACTGCGGCCGTCAGGAAGGTCTGTGTGTGCACGCCGAAGAGGAAGTGAAGAGTTCGGGTGCTCGTCAGGGCGCACAGACCAGTGTACTCGCCAGTTGACTATCAGATTTCAATCAGCAAACCATCGAGTTATCGGACTCTTAAGTTGGATAACAAAATAGAGTCTAATTTAAATCAAATTATTTGTAATATATGTCTCATCATTTTTTTAGAACAGAAAAATCACCGAAACAATACCGAATCTAATTGATTCTTTTTTTTAAATAAATTTGGAATATAACTACAAAACATATTCGGGGGGGAGACTGAGAAAATTTTGTTTATGTAAAGGGTTAGCGGTGGTCGGTTTCTCTAAGAGGTTTATTGCTAATAATAACAACTTTTGGAGCTTTTCGATTTCATTAATCGTTTCAATGAGACTAATTTATTGTTATTTTGACAGGTTCTTTTCTTTCTTAAGCTTTGATGGCCACGGTAACTTAGTGGTCATGGTCATGAGTTTGTGGCCCTAGTGCCACTGAAGACCCACTGTGTAGAGGGGCTGATGTATTTTAAATACGTCGAGGTTTAAAGTCTCCCGTTAGCATGATGTGGTAGTTTGGAGCGGGGATGCCAGCTCTGGTGTCGTCCGCGTCTCTTGACCAAGGTTGTGAGGTCCATCGCCCAAAGCGTCCGTGTTGTTTTGTATTGCGATGTTAATTTACATTCTTTCTTAAGTTTGGTGAGAGGGTTTCTTTCTCTAAGAGTTTTTTCTTTTTCAATGTGTGTGTGGTTTCTCTCTCTCTCGCTTTATATAAACTCAAACTCAGTGGCGCAACAGCTCATGAGGGCCAGGGTCTACTGTGCCCATCCCAGTATACGTGACCATTGGCCGCTAAGGTGTTAGAGCAAATGTCCCGATCAGGTGCTCAGTCTGAAGCGAGACCCTCAGTGCTTAAGTCCCCAAGCAAGCTTGGTATTCATTTATTGACCCATTGCAGTACGGATGGAAGGCTGAGTCGACCTTGCCCAGCCCGGGAATAGAACCGGACCTGTGGTGTGGAAGCGCAATACGTTACCGCTTGACCACTGGGCTTACCTCTTTTTGTATACATCTGATAATTTTTTAGATTAAGTTTATATTGTAAGAAAGCTGTAATAAATCTGTAACTATGTGAATCGTTGTAGAATTGTGAGGATATATCCTATTGCTAAACAACTCAAGAAGAATTTTTACTTTCAGTTTGACGTTTTATTTCCGCTTCTGACTTACATATATATTTTTGATTAATTTCGACTTGAGTGGCAACCGGATTCGAGCCACGAGCACGTGACCATGGCTACGGAGCTACCTCGGTCACTTGAAGCACGGAGAAGAAAATAATAAAAGAAAATTAAGTACTACTTGACAGGAATATATATGATCTAAATTAGAGAAATATTGCTTAGGTATCTGAGGCCTCTTTGGCAACTCTAGACCACTTTGGGTATCTGACTTTTAGCAACTCTCTCTACAGACTTGTCTCTATCAAGAATATTAAAATTATCAAGATTATTAAAATTATTATGAGTTAAATTCCGAATCGAATATGCATACAAAAATTGTTATAGCTAATGATTACATTCTTCAGAATCTATAGCATTAGCTATTTTTATTTTAAATTATTTAACTAATTTATGTATAAAACCAATGTACAGTTAAAACGTCACTTTAATTAATACCATTCATTTACCGTATTTACGCGAATCTAAGCCACCATCGATTCTAAGCCGCACCCCCCAATTCTTTACACGTTTTTGAGAAAAAATTATGTAGAAGATTCATCGATTTCTAATACTCCGAAATTTTAAATAGAATTTTTAATGAAAATAGCAAGAAGTTAATAATTTATTTATTTTTACCAGTATTAAAAACTTTAAAATACATACATGAACCTATAATTACTTAAACCGTCAGTATCATGTTTCGAAAATGATGCATCACTCCCATTGTCAGAACAGACTTCGGTATCAATGCCAGCGTTGCCTTTTTTCCCACACCGTGTCGTCTTCCGTGCCATCCAATGCATTTGTTGTGCAACACTTTTTTAAAAGAATGTATTTTGAAGAATATAAAAGAATTAATAAAGACTGTTGAATATTTACAAGCAAAATTTTCATTAGTTTTTACGCCATCTACGTATATTTGTTTCATCCATGTCAAATTTAGCCACTTCTGTGTGTTTCCGTTTTCTTCTGCACATCAAATTGCCTCCCTTTTCAAACTTGCGTCATAGTGAACTCGTCTTAATGCTATTACCAATATCTTTCATGTTTAGATGATTAAAACAAAGATCGTATGCAAACAAAATTTCCTAAATACGAGCAGACAGCGAAATTCAAGATAGACTGAATACTGGAGATAAATTGTGGAATAGGATAAGTCATTGACACAAGTGGGCAGAATGGTCAGTTATATTTTTCCTTTAGAAAGGATTGGAAACTCAATTTCCTTCATACAGCTAATGTTTTGCCAGCGATTCTAAGCCGCACCTGATTTTCAGTAGCCTTAACCATGTAAAAATAGTGCGGCTTAGATTCGAGTAAATCCGCGGTATTTGTGTATTAGTAAGGAAATTATTTCTCTAACTTTTTCACATATAAAAAGAAGTAGGAAAAAGTCTAAAAATATTTTAGTTGTCATAACTAACGCGATTCTTCCATATTCTCTGTCAATTAAAAATGTTAAAACCTTACTTTTTTCTGTTTCATTATTTGTAGTGGAACTGTATTTAGTTCTGCCTTCGTTTTGTATTGTTGCTAAAGAATAAAATATCTATAACTCTTCTTTTTTTTGCTTTGAAATCATTAAATTAAAAATTATTAAATAAAATATTGCTTGAAAAACAATTTCGAAAAGGAAGAAATGAAAGAGGAAGAGAAAATACATGCCGTAAATATAGTTAGGAGTCGTCTTCTAAAAAAGTCTATCACTTCCCAAATGGAAGACCATTAAATATATTTCCTCCGAATGTGGTCGTTACTTTAATAGGCAATGGAAGAAGCCACAGCCTCCACAGGGTCAGCTGAAGATGACCCAAATTGTTTTGTAACATATTACTGCATTCTAAGTCTCTTGAAAATTCTTCTATACTTTAGGGTTACAAGAAACTTCTTATCTTAACACACGAACTTGCAAGTTAAAAGAAAAAAATTTAAAAAACGAACTAATGATGCTTTTATTTTATTTGTTTATTTTCTTAAATAAGACTTTTGGTCGCGGTTAACATCTAAATACGGAGTTCTTTCATTTCAGTTCAAATCAAGGAAGTATATATGTCTCCATAAATACTAATAAATAAAATTGTGTGTGGTTTAAAAATGGATGGTATACAGTGAAAATTTTTTAGCAAAATTCCTCATTGGAATTCGTTTAAATTTAGATATTCAAATTTAAGCGTTTGTGCATTTAAGGAAGCTAATTAAATTATAAAAAACACGAATAAGAATGCAAACGATTTTTCTCTAAATTCTCACTAAGCGAATTGAAGAATTACGTCATCTCTCTTTTGGAGAGAAATGGATGGTTGAGAATATAAAATTGATACACACTTATCATAAAATTTGATACAGTAAACGAAGTTTATTAAAAAATAAAATAAAACTCAGCATCGCTGATTAAATATTCTAAAAAAAGAACTCTTGAAATTCCTTTCTCATTAGCAAACAATGTTAAGTACATAATCTAAAAACCACTTGATTTTATCTCTCTGCTAAATTTTATAAAATTATTTTTTGACTCGTCTTAGATTTAGAACAGAGAACACGTCAATTTAATATGTATTTAATTTCTGCTTTTTTTAGTTACCTTTTAAATTCGGCATATTTTATTGTCTTCACTTTCAAAAGCATTTTAACAAATTTTTATTAAGTTTTTAAATGCCATTTTCATAATAGCAATGAAACATCCATATATTTATTTTATATCCGTATTTTTTAAGTAAAACAATTAGAGCCTATATCTGTAATAATGCACATTTATTCTAGAAAAGTTTTTTAAAAAAAATATTTATTTTTACCTGTGTACAGGTTGGTTGAGGATTATTAAAAATATGTCAACTATATATCAATATTGTTAACAATACAGAGATTTTTTTCTAGCTAAAATTTAAATGATTATAATAGATTTTTAAAAGTATGCAAAAAAATACTGCAATCCTATTTTACTTTATTGGTAAGTTTTCGGTTGTGCCAATTAGATATGTATATATTAATTAATTATAATATCAATGGTTATTCTTTCTACGGGGAATTAGTTGTTTGGCATTCTGTATATCTATTTAGTCATTTATTGTACGTATGCAAAAATATATGGCAGTCTTAAAAAAACTGCAACATTTTTTTTTTATTTCATTTGACTTGATATTAAATACACTGTCACACTTTTTTAATGTTTCACATATTGAAACATTATAACAGCTACCTATATTTCGTCTTATAAGCTCTTGCATAAATTCTAGATCTCAATCAAAGAAGTTCTATGACAAATAATTAACATGTCATACCTTAAAAATTTAAATCATTAAGAGGGTCCAGTACATAAATTTGCAAAAAATTATGGATTTTTACTTTTTTGTATTTTCTAAAAGTTCAGACATTTCTGTTTAAAATGATATATGATATGAGGAAAAACGATTTTTAGAAGTATTTTATTTTTATTTTTTAAATGAAGCTACTCCTTGAGGCTCATCAAATGAGCTCTGCTAGGAGCACCTTTTCCCCTTGCTTAAGTTTTTGATGAGCGCGAATCCACATATGATATTCAAGTGGAACAATTAGAGTGTATTAGGCTTATTCAAAAGTGTATGGGTACACGTCTTTTGGATCTTGAAAGCGATACAGAAGAACAAAAAGTTAAGTGATGGAAAAAACCTAAGGGGTCATAACTGACTCACGGACATTTTAATATAAAAAATTCAAAGATATTATAGTATGACTATTAGAAATAATATCAATGATCAACACAGCATGAAAACTACTATTCGGGCTGTTTATTTTCATCTTTTGTCTTCAAACGAGAGCCTCAACATGGACGGTGTCTTGCGGATATAAATGCCAGGTGCAAGTTTCAAAAGACAGAAGCTGAATGTAACAAAAGGCAGTATGATCACAAACAGATACCATGTACCATAATGAATTAAATGAAGCCAATTTTTAGAGATCTAGGTGACTTTTATGTTATTAAAAAAAATGTTTACATGGAAAGACTCAGAGCCCAAATGAGTCAGTTAATAACACCATATGGTCATTGATTCCAAGATCTACATTTACGGAAATAAAAACTCTAAAATTAGGGGTAAATATGGCTATTGCACAGTTCAATATGAGTAATGTAGCAAAATTAATGATCTTAAAACATTGTCATACTGAACTATAAGTTAGAACTGTGTGTCATGCTTCAAAAAATTATATACACGTAGGCAGTAGCGCACACAGGAATTTTTCAAGGGGGTCCGGGGTTGAAAGTTCACCATTCTTGTATCATGCTATTTTTGATTTTGCCGATTTTCAGGAACAAAATACAGTAAAAAACTAATTATTGAATAAATAATTAGCATTAATTAATGAAAATAATCATTAATAACAAATATTTAATTAAATTTTACGTATTATATATTTAGAATTATAACCAATCGGAAAAATCATAGGTTTTGGGGAGGTCGAACCCCAGGACCCCCTTCCTTGTGTGCGCCACTGCACGTAGGATTTATGTAGCCCAACAAAAGCATCTTGAGATCCCTAAAAAAGGGAAAATTGTTAAAAATAATGAAAAAAAGAACATTAGAAGAGTTTTTTGTATGAGCAGAGAATAAAAATAAGGCTTCATATCCTTCTAGAAAATACAATTATGCTCAAAAAATTACAAATTTTTACTTTAAAGCCTGTTTTCTCAAAATGCAATATTTTTCACTTTATGTACCTTTTTCTCAAAAAATTCTGATTATATAATCCTCAAATTTTCAGTGAGCATACTTTTAACATGTTTACACATTTTAAGGAGGAATTGATATATCTAGCACACTTTTTATAGATACGACTTTTTAAAACTAAATTTTAGAGAAAAAATTGGACAATTTTTTAAAAATTCATAATTGATTTAGTTTTTAACAAAAACACAAAACCCTTCGTTAAAGTGTTATTGAAGGTACACATAACCAACTGTAAAAATTTATTCATGAGAAGTTAGTAGTTTCTGAGAAAAGGAACACATAAATTTACGCAATTTAACATGGGCTCCTATGAACGTGCCGGACCCCCTTAATTGATTTTTAAAAAATAATAAATTTCCATTTTCGCTCAATTAGCATTATTAGCATCACAACTTTTTTATACTTATCTCTCTATATCTTAAATTAAGCTGTATTTCATATTTTTCAACGACTTAATTGGACACAAGAACTGTAAGTAAAACTTATGAATATTTAAATTATAGCCGTTTTAATTTTGAATGTTCGTGTAGCATATTGTTTAGTATTTAATGAAATATAGAAGAGGATTGATCTTATGCTAATGTTACACTCAAGAGCAACACCAAGGCTGTCGTGTATCTCAATTACTTTCTAAAACTTTCCAATACAATCATTCAAACACAATTATCTCGATTATCACTACAATCAAACACAGCCCGTCGTGTTAAAAATTCCCTCAAGAAACTATCTCTTCTTAGTACAACAGACCACGCGCTATGCGTCGGTCACAATCAAATTACCGTAAAATCCGGTGTATAACGCGCTACTTCACTTACGTCTATATTTTAAATTTTGGTATATTCGCTGAGTAACGCCTCCCCTTTTACCAAAAGATTTTGAAATATCAAGCATTTTTTTATGTTTTGAAGTAATTTATTCGAGGTATTATCCCAGACTTTTGAAAAAATAGTATACTTCTAGAACTACAACTGTTCTTGTTCATAAGGCAAGTGGTTTCTTTTAAATAAAGAGAGTTTCGATACATCTAGAAGTAAATTTTTTTATGCCCCTCCTTTTTGTTATTTTTTATACCCGGTGTATAACGCGCTCCCTTAATTTTCGATCTTATTTTTTGTGTTCAAAGTGCAGCGTTATACGCCGGATTTTACGGTAAATCACTTTCCTTAACACCAAATCCGGTCCAGCCAAAACAAGGGACTGTCTCTCCCCCTATCTATCCTGCTAGAGGGTCAGTCACCATCTCCTTAAAAAAAACAATAACCCCTCGAACCACGCAGATTAGCGCCAACATTCCATAATCCACCGCCAACAGTAGTCAGACACTACAAGGGCTATTGACGATGGATTCGTAAATTCCGAGCCACGATCTAATGACGAGTATGACACCACTCCCCAAAATTCCACGCCAAACCACATGAACACATTGAGCTCAGAGGAATTTAACTCGCCTCTTCTCTGCTACTCAATAATTCTTTAATGGTACCAGGACTCGAACTCACGACTCAACTGAAACAACTCCAATCTCAATTTCTTGACCACTGGACTGCCGTAGACACATATATGAGTAAAAGTATCAGTTGGGAAATTGTACCATCGAGGACGTATTATTGGATTTTTCCCCCTCTAAAGCAGTGTTCCCCACGGAGCGGTCGGTGGATTAAATAGTACCAGGCCACACAAGGAACATTACATTATTTCCATTTTATTTACTGTGGTATATTTCTCACAGGTTTGTGCGATTCTTAACGAAATTCACTTTATATTCCATGTTAAATCCCTTCATATTTATTTTTTGGTGTAACTGTATCTTATTCTGAAGCATGTTTAAACACAATTAAATTAAAATTAAAATTAGCATAGACACTTTAGAGGACCACTGCTCTAAAGTGTCTATACTCTAATTTTGGATATATATTCTTATATAACTGGTTAACGTAATTGTTTTTATATTTCGTATAATACAAATATTTTACAAAATATAAATGCGACAATTTTTTTCAATATTTAATTTTGTATTTAAAGCTGTCTTCAGCAAATGTTCAGAAATACAAGATTGATTGATCGAATATTGACGTCGCACTGTTCAGCTACACGAGGGCTTTTGGCGACGGACCACGTAATTTTGAACCATGGTCAAGTGACGTGGCCGACACCTGAGCTGGCACCCCCTCTCCTAACTACCACACCAACGGGAGGATGTTTCAGCTCTCGACAGATTTAACGTGCATCGCTGCCCTACACAGCGGGTTTTAGTCGTACTGGGCTCGAACTTGTAACAAGGCAAGCCACGATCCGATACCTATACCACTCGGCTACCGCGGCCAGAAATACAAGATAACTGTCACATTATTATTAAACAAACGACAGCATTAAAAAAAAATCCGAATCACAAATTTCGAAATAAAAGTGCTTTTTTTTTCGAAAACAAATAAAAACTTCAGTTTTTACGAATATCTGATTTGAGTTAAAAACACTTTAAATAGCATTCGATTAATAATTAGAACTCTCTTTTTAACGTTGTCGCTTACTAATTTTTGAATTAAAAATAATTACTGTACTAAAAATTAATCTGTATATGTTATAAATGTCCTACACATTCATGCATTAATACCTTACACAAAATATTATTAAAATAGAAAAGCACTAGAACGTAACTCGATACACCTTGGAATTTTCAAGATTTACTTAATTACGATCTCACTTTTCATCCCTTCCCCCCTTCTTTCTTAGCATTCTAAAATAGTGACACATCTTGGTGTTGTTTTTGTGTGCCAAGATGGTATTTTCATCAAAGTATTTCAGGAAATAAGAAAAGTAGCCCTAAGAGATCAAGGCGCCAAACTTGAAGCCCATGACCAATTCATCGCTCTTCACTCTTTTTATCAGTGCACTTCCCCATAAATCAGCTAAATGCTTTCGTAATCCATTGAAGGTTCAAAAGCCGGCCCTGAGAAGTAATTGACGATTTACACGTGGAAGGAACAGGACAAGTTCAACTAAATCTAAACTAATCGGGCAACATATGAAATTTAAACTCTTTTACAAAATAAGAAATTAATTAGGAAATCAAATTAAAAATTTTAGAAAAAAAATAGTTCACAATTTTTTTGAAATTTGATTACTGAAAATAATGCATAACAAATGGTAGAAAAGGTGTGTGTGTGTGTGCACAGACCTCTCTTATAGCTCTTATAGGGGGAAGGGTACATTCTAAAACCACGGAGCCGGAATAGAGACAAGGGGTAATTTCTATGATAAAAATTAATAATTTGTTGGTCTATGGCAGTACTCACTAACCTTTTGATTGCCTCCGACCGGTCAAAGTTTAATAATTTTACCGCGGTCCGCCGAGGGTGGGACGTTGATTGTTTATATTTTAGATTGTTTTAATTTAATTTTATTTAAATATACCTTCAGAATAAAATACAGTTTCATCAAAAAATGAATATAGAGTGATTTAACATGGAATATAAAGTGATTTAACATGGAATATAAAGTGATTTAACATAGAATATAAAGTGATTTAACATAGAATATAAAGTGATTTAACATGGAATATAAAGTGATTTAACATGGAATATAAAGTGATTTAACATGGAATATAAAGTGATTTAACATGGAATATAAAGTGATTTAACATGGAAACCCGCTCAAACCCGAGAGAAATAAACCATAGTAAACAAAATAAAAATAGTTTAATGTTCCTTGGGCGGCGCAGGAGCTGGGGACCACTGGTCTAGGGGGTGAACCCTCCCCTCCCTTTTTGTACGCCATTGTTGGAAACCGTTTTAATTGAAATTTCATTTGCGTCTACAATGTAGCAAATTTATTGTACATGTTAGGAGTTCAGTCTTTAATTTTCAGATTCAAATTAATACTTAAAGATGACATGAATTTAATCTCTCTCTTTCTCTAGAATTTATGAAAATATTATCAATTATATATTTAGTTTTTGAAAAGAATAACTATAAATGAATTTTTTAAAGAAATATAAATTTTTGTATTTTTACATTTATGTTTCCATCAAATGCGTTCCTAATCATTGTAAGTCAGTCAAAATAGCAAAATTAGTAAGAAAAAAATTGGGTACATACTTTCAAATATTTTCTTTACTTTTATATTAGTTTCCATTTTTTAGAGTATATGATGCTTTAAAAAGATTTCAGTAAGTAAATAGAAAATAAAATTGTTGCTTGTGTTTATAGAATTTTTTTTCTTGTGTCTCTACTATAAAAATTGTTGTGTGTGTGTTAACTGTAAATTTTTAGCGTGATTTTTCTCTTCCATTGTTAGTTTTTCTCCCTTTTATAGTCTTTCCTAAAATAAATGACGTAAAAGGAAAGAAGACATGACTGAAACGAAAAGCAAAAATAAATAAATAAAAACTCCAGACCAGTTTTTGACCTACTGATCATTTTGCACTTTTTATTCCCAAATGAAACTAGACACGTGGTCTAGAATGCCCGAAACATCAGACGATAATGAAATTCCGAAGGTCTTGCGAATGGCGGAGAAATCTGAAGTTTTAGTCACGTTCCTGAAAAAAAATAGATTCTTTTTTAAAAACTATACAAAAAAATGATTGTAAGCATGTGTATTTTCGCAACTACTTTTTGTTTCATGGATAATCAAATCTTAGAAAAATACTTTCTCTTTTCATTGCTCAATCATTTACAATACGCTGCACAATGGATATAAATCTCATAACTCAATACATTTACACTTTTTAATAATAAAAATGTAAACTCAACAACAATATCGAAGAAATTCATCAAAAAATTAGAATTTTTTTTAAAAACAAAAATAAAATTGTTATTCTTATTAAAATTTATTACAATGAGGAAATTATATCATACAAGACATCTGTCAAAAATGAGGATTTATTTTCTTTCTCAATTTAACCTCTTTATTCAACAGGAATAATCCTATTATAATTTTTTAATGAAGCAAAACCAATTATTAATTAATTTTCATTATTTTAACTTCGCTTCTTCCTATGTGTTAATCACAATTTATTCATAAAAATAAATTGCTAATTCCTTTCATTGAATATCAATAACTTCGTCCGTTAAAAATCCGATGCATGAACGCAGAAAAATTTCATGTACTTGTAGTTGTTATTGTGTAACAAATGTAATAAAACACTTAAAAGCTGATAATGCAGATTTAATTTATTTAAACTGATAATGTGTATGTCATATTCAAGTTAAATTTTGCATCATTTAGTTGTACATAACTGGCATCATAAAAGTTAATCAGTAAAATTTCGAATCAATTACTTTTTTAGATTTAAGCTGGGGATAATATTTTTCAAAATTTAATAAAATCGCATTCAAAAGTTTCATAGAACTTGCGTAATTCCTGACGGATGTGTTGTGTTCAAAAATAAAATGAACAACTTTATATTGATTTTATTGTAGTTTGGCAGACTGATTCCATATATTTATTTTAAAAATGATTTATTACAAATTTAAAACTGCTTAAGGGGACAAAAAAATTTATTTTTAAAAATATTTCTGTAGAATTTTAATTCTAAATAAATCTCAGCTGGTAATATCAGTGTTTTTGTTCCAGGTATGATTTTTAAAAAGTAACACACATGATTTTCAAGGCGATAAAAATAGTTTCTTTTAGCAAGCACTAATTTTTTTTTTTTTTGATAATGAAATGATTTTAATTATAATATATCGCATAATAACATTATCCATGATTCCATATATGTATAATTTTCTTATATTTTCAGATATTAAATATTAATGAGAGAGAATGATTTGTTATTCTTACAAAAATTTGAGGAATGTATAATTGAAATACCGTAAATTTTAACAATAATTTATCATTTAGCAGACTGATTCCATATTTATTATTACTTTACCATGTCCTCATGTTAAAAAAGAAACGTGTTAATACGTTCAAAAACTATTTTCCAATATTCTACAAATATTCTCTTTCAATTAAATAACACTAGTGCCTTTGATTATAAATTTCAGTGCAGATATAATCAGTCTTATGGTTTCGTACTTAGATTACACTAAATCTGACAAGGACTTGAAAAAAAGTTAATCAGAACAGCGGTCGCACAAAACTTTAGAACTTCATAGACCACTAAATGTATAATTTTATAATTGGCGGACTACTCATATCATTGGTCATTATCACTGGCGTAGCTAGTTCTTAATGAGCCCGTATCAAAATTCCTTCTGGGCCTATTTTAGAAATGAAAGCCTTGTTAGTGGTACTGTAGTTATACATGTTGAGGCCCCTGTAGCTTGGGAGCCCCGTATCATTGATACGGTGGTAGCTACGGCCCTGGTCATTATATAACGTAACACTTTTTGATTGATCCTATGTGGCAAACTACTATTACTATATTATCACTTATTTACTTCTCTATTTATATTTCCATATTACTGAAAAAGAACTTCATGAGAAGCAAATCAAGCCACCAATTTACTATGGTTGCCAACTCTCATTTTCAAAAACTTCTAGATACATCGGCAAAAGTAGCAAAAAAATCGCCAACCACAGAAGGAATATCGCTTAAAGTTATAGCTACAATTTTAAATAAAAGTGTAATGCGTATTCTATAATACGATTTGTTACTCGTCATTTTTTTAAACTGAATCTTGATATAAATATAAATACTATCCCAATTTTTCTACCGACCGTCAAAAACTTTTCACGGACCGCTAGTTGGTGACGCTGATTTAGAATTATATTTGTTATTTCACGATATTTTTAATACAGTCAAACCTCCATATTACGAACCTCTATACTGCGAATTTTTCTACATAGCGAACTTTATCCTGAAACCAAGAACATTTCACGATTTTCTTTGTAAAATAACCTCCCAATAGCGAAGTCTATTTTCTTTATGACGAACTTTTTCTCTTGTGATTCAATTTTTGTTCTCCCTATTTTTAGTATTTCTGGACATTTCAAGTTCTCTCTTTTAACTCATTTTATGGTAGTCATAAATCTTGAATTGATTTTATTAGGTACCTAATTCGCCAAGAGTAATAGAATTCTGGGCGTTTCGCCCAAAATGTGCAACCGTTAACCCCCATTGTCCAATTCAATGGGAACATCTTCGATGTCCTCTTTCACCCTCAATGGAGTTGTCTCGTGTCCCCTGGTTCTTGAATAGTGTTCATTTGCCGTGTTCATCAGTCGTACTGGTAAATTCGTTTCTTGTGGCTTGAAAACGTCAAAACATAAGTTCGTGAGCATCAAAGAAAAAAATTAATTCTTCAAGAGGTGGATAAGGGCATCAAGAAACTTTCCTTGCAGTTTTTCTTTCTTTCTTTTCTTTTTGATAGGTAAGATATATAAAATAAATAGTTATTAATTTACAAAAGGGTGTGATTAATTACTTTTTTTAATATATATGAGTTTAAAATTTGTTTTATGGGATTTATAAAGAAAATTGAAAGATGAACCTTTATATAACGAATTCTCGATCAGCGAACCTTTATTCGGGATTTAGCGACTTCGTTATATAGAGGTCCGACTGTAATTTTTTTTTCGGATATACCGATATTGCAGCTACCTGCTCCCTTCACTGAGTGTTTCATGATGTTGTTTGCATTGATACTGTTTATAAATTATTGATATTTAAGTCCTAGTACTAAGCTTCGATTTTTATTCCTCGATAGGCTGCGGTAGCCCAGTGGTCAAGGTATCGGATCATAGCTGGAATGTCATGAGTTCGAGCCCAGTACCACTAAAGACCCGCCGTGTAGGACAGCGATGCACGTTAAATCTGTCGAGAGCTCAAACGCCCTCCCATTGGTGTTGGTGTGAGTTAGTAGAGGGAGTGCCAGCTCAGGTGTCGTCCACGTCACTTGACCATGATTCAAAATTACGTGGTCCGTCTCCAAAAGCCCTCGTGTAGCTGAACAGTGTGACGTTAATATTCACTCGCTCACTCACTTATTCCTCGATTCTTGATTTAAAAAGGCCAGGACTTGAATTTCTAAAATTGAAGTAGGGTTATCTTTTACGCTCCCGTAACGCCTTCTTCCAAAGTTGGACTTCGGCAAAGCCCATTTTTAGTGGATATCTATTCAACATAATACATATGCTTGCCAAATTTCAAGTATAAGCCTAACATATCAAAAACGGAAATATGTTTATCTATAACGCCCTTTAACACTCGCAACGCCCTTTGGGGTTGATTTTCGCAAAATCCGTTCTTAGTGGATATCTACACGATTAAAAAGAACATGCCTACCAAATACTCAAGTCTGTAGTTGCAATACTTATACTCGTGATGAGTATAAGCCGTTTTTCTCCTTTATATATAGAGATTTATAATATCATTTAACTTTTGTTAGGAAAATGAATTTTCATCTTCCACTCACTAATATTATTGATAAAAAATCGTTGTAGATAATATTTTTTGTTTTTAAATAAAATAAAAATAATTGTTTACTACGTAAAATATTTTTTTTTTATCTAGTTCTGCTTATTTTTAAAAAAATCTTAGTCTTATTAATTCCGTCTGCTTGAAATCCCCGGTATTTCCTTTCCAATTTATACATTATCTCCTCTACAAAATCTACCGTATTGTAATCTAAAAATGTCATCGACTCTTCGCTTCGTTGTTATTCTGAAAGAAACGGAAATTACCTCAGCTCGAAAGAAAGACGCAGAAGCAGTGTAGTAGGTGTAATTTATAATTCAATTTCGGGGTGGAGGAGCTTTTCATCGTGACTGTTCCAAGGTTCTAAATGGAAAGATCTAGTTACATAATCAGGGAAGTTGAAGAATGACACATATCGACAAGGTATTGATTAATATTTTCACTAATAGTTTTGTCATTTTCCTATTTTTAAACTGATACAAAAATTATTTTCTTCTGTAATTATAAAAATTATGTATTTTTTTTTTTGTCTCATTTTACCAGTATTTTATTTTCCTTCAAAAAATTTTATTCACAATAAAGTTATTTTTGACTATTGTACAAATACATAAATTTTGTCATTCATATTTTGTATTTATATCAAAACATATGAAGGAGAAAAGCGACTCAATCATTCACTTACTCACTCAGCAGGAGAATCTCCCAAACTATTAGACCTCCAGACATTAAATTTGATGAGCACGTTTCTTTTGTTGAGTAGGGATCCACTAAGAACTAGTTTGGGGGAAATCGACTCCCAAGAAGGGTTGCTAGGGATTAGGAGACGTTATAGATAAACATTCCCGATATTCAACATATACTTGGAATATGGCAAGCACGTTTCTTTTGTTGAATAGAAATCCACTAAGATCGTTTTTTACGGAAATCAAAGGCTGGGTTGCGGGGTTTTACAGGGCATACAGATAAAAAAATCCATTTTAACCTATTAGACCTAGAAACTTGATATATACTAAGTATGCCTTTCTTGTTGAATAGAGATTCGCTAAAAACGGGTTTTACGGAAATCGACTTCAAGAGAAGCTCTAGGGCAGGGATGGTGAACCAGTGGCCCGCGTGTCATCAACGGTATGCGACACAGTATTTTGGGAAGGCCAGCAATCAAAATGGTTTGCATTTTATTTCAAAATAACAAGGCTCACAGTGAAATATTACGAACAAACGCGACCGGGAGCACACTCGTTTGTTATTGTCCTGCCTTTGTTACGTTGGTGGACTACAGTTGTTTATGATACAAAATTTGTCTTCACGTAGAATAGTCAATTTCGCGTTGAAAAAGATAGTAAGTGTAACAAAGATTTTCAAACTTGGTGAATCTAGAAATATGGCATTATTAGTAAAGGCGACGCGGTGTGCGTTTTAAGTTCTGGAACAGTGGTATGCAGAACATCATCTGTAAAACGGCATTTTGAAACTTATCACAAAACCTCTTGTCAAAAAAGTGAACTCACACTCAAAAATAATTGTTTAGTAAACTATTTGGCAGAAAGCTCCAATTCAGCACGCATTCTACTAAAAGCAACATCTTACAATTTTAAAAGTTATTTATCATCCAATCTGCAACAACAAAAGTCACACTAATGTTGCTTTTAATTTGAATTACACGTATAACTAAAACATTTACAACTATACAGTACACAAAAGGGTATTTTTCGTAGTAAATAACGAGTTTTGAGTTGTGTGTGTTAGTGTTTTTTAGTTTTTTATTATTTTCCACTAATCACAAGTCAAAATTATTTGAGGGTACGTCTATACTTCATTAAACACTTCTTTAGAAAAAAATGGCACAATGATCCATAAAGGTTCGCCACCCCTGTTCTAGGGGAATAAAAAATAAATAGACTTTATAGGTTTACAAATTCAAATCCTGTTTAAATCAAGAGATGAAGGCTGTAAGAATGTTTTTCAATGCACATGGAAGCTTATTGGTAAGACTTATACATCAATAACTTTAAAAAATAAAAAAATAATAAAAAAAACAGTATATATCCATACAACATCATGAAATGTGCAGCGAAAAGCGGACGGATAAAAGTTAATGTATATACATATATAAATCAAGTCAAATAAACAAGGCTTAAGTTTACGTATAAACTGTACAAAAAATTAATTTTTTAAACGTTCAGTTGAACCTCAATATAACGAACCTCTATATTGCGAATTTTTCTATATAGCGAACTTTTTCCTGAACTTGAACATTTCACGATTTTCTTCGTAAATAACCTCTCTATAGCGAAGTGCATTTTCTGTCTAACGAACTTTTTCTTTTGTGATTCAATTTTTGTTCTCCCTTTTTTTTTAAAAATATTTCTGAAAAAATTTCAAGTTATTCTCTCTTTAACACATTTTATGGGATCATAAATCTTGAACTCGTTTTATTAGATCCTAATTCGCCGAGAGCAATCGTGTTCTGGACGTTTTCTCCAAGAAATGCAACCTTTAGCCCCCTTTGCCCAGTTCACTAAAAACATCTTCGATATCCTAATTCACCCTCAGTGGAGTTGCTTCGTGTTCTAATTATAAAATAATGTATGTTTAATATTACTTGTATGCTTTAAATTAGAAAGTATCCTTAAAATTCATTAAATTTAGTATAAAACTATTTTCTTAATATTGAACATACATTGAATTCTTCGACATTCTTTTTTCTTGTTTTCCTTGCAGTTTTTCTTTCTTTTTTGATGTGGGTAAGACATATAAAATAAACATATATTAATTTAAAATATGGTGTGAATAACTACTTTTTTTTTTAAATATATAGTGTTTATGAATTTAAAATTTGTCTTATGTGGTTTATAAAGTGCATTAAAAGATGAATCTCTATATAACAAATTTTCCATAAAACGAACTTTTTTGCAGGATTTAGTGACTTCGTTATATAAAGGTCCGACTGTAAATTTATTGTTTAAAGAGAGTCTGAAACAGAAAAAAAGAACAAGAATAAAATAACAAAATTATATTGGGAAATATGTGCAAAATTCAAGCCTGTGAGCCTTTTTTTTTTTTTAATTTTCCTCTTTCAAATTTAAATCTCTCTTTGGTGAATGTTATTAACGATTATTACGTGAATGTTATGATTCACATATAATTAACAATCATGTTGCAAATGTTACTTTTCATTATTATTAATAATACATAGCTGAAAATTGAAAAACTCAGATACTAAATTTTTACTGAAACATTTATTATACTACTAGCCATCTTCGCAGGGTATTTCATGATGTTCTATGACTATATACAGTAGCGCACACAGGTATTTTTCAAGGGAGGAGGGGGGTCCAGGGTCGAAAGTTCGCCATTCTTGTATCATGCTCCTTTTGATTTTGTCGATTTTCGGGAACAAAACATAGTAAAAAACTAATTATTGAATAAATAATTAGCATTAATTAATAAAATTAATCATTAATAACAAATACTTAATTAAGTTTTACGTACTATATACTTAGAATTATAATCAATCGGAAAAAATATCAAGGACTTTGGGGGAGGGTTCGGACCCCCCCCCTTGTGTGCACCACTGACTATATATATATGTATATATATATATAGTCATGACTATATATATTTTTTGAAAAATACTTTTTTTACGTAATTATTTTGGTATTTTTCTGCTTTAAGAATTTGTTTCAGAATAGTAGTCAGTGGTTTAATCATACTTTCTGCGAGTTTTTATATACTTCGAATTTTTGTTTATTTTTTTATATACTTTGAATTTTTGTTTATTTTATTTGGTTTTTCCTACCGAGTTTCAAAGGGAGAAGGTTGGCGCCTTCAAACTAGTTTAACTCCACTAATTCGGTCCTAAGTCCGAAATTGCTTTCTAACTCGCTAGGTTCTTTTTTATAGTTCCTTTTTTGTATTTTTCTATAAAATCGATCTTCATGTTTTGCTTTTATAGTTTTATTATGTTATTTCTTGTTATGCTCATTATCTATCATTTCTGGTTTTTGTGTGATATATTATACAAATTTCTTTCATATATATATATATATATATACCGTCAAATCCGGTGTATAACGCGCACCGCTGTATAATGCGTACCTATACTTTCAAGAGGCAATTTTTAATTATTAGGTATATTCGCCGTACAACGCGCAACCCCTTTTTAATGAAGCAACCTGAAATGTACGTACATAATGCTCCTATGTTTTTAAGTCATTTATTCGAGGTATTATTCCAAGCTTTAGAAAAAAATAAAATACTTTTAGAACTGCACAACCCTCTTAAAGTTCATAAGAATACCATTTCTTTTAAATAAACAGTATTTTTTAAATCTATTTTTTCTATGCTCATCTTTGTTTCTTTTTATACCCGGCGTATTTCGCGCACCAGTAAGTTTAGATCTTATTTTTGTGTTAAAAGTGCGCGTTACACACCGGATTTTACAGTACATATTCATATATTAAGTTATTGACAGCAAAATGCCTAGCATTAAGGTTTCGATTGTATTGAAAAACTTTTTTTATAATCCTCGCTTCTTGATTTAAAAAGGACAGGACATGAATTTCTAAAACGGAAGTATATTTATATTTTAACCCCCACCCCCTGCGGATTCAATTTCTGTAAAACCTTCTAGCGGATCCCTACCAAAAAAAAAAAAAAATTCGTTTCAGATTCAAGTCTGTAGATCAAATAGAAAGAAGGCGAGATTCCTTCTTGCCTATAGCGCCTTCATAATCTTTCTTGGGAATCTATTTCCGGTAAACTCGTTCTTAGCGTATCTCTTCTCAACAAAAGAAATATGCCAGCTAAATTTCAAGTCTGTAGGCTAATCGTTCCAGCGATCTCGTGATGAATAAGTAAGTCGCTTTTTTCCTGTATATGTACCTAGATATCCTTATATTAGCTAGATAGCAAAAATATTTGCTGTGGGATGAAAGTTTGATACGTTTGAGTTCTAATAATTCTTTCAATTGATGAAATGACCTTTAAAAATTCCTTGATCAAACAATCTGCATTTTCCCCCTAAATCCAAAGGAAACACTCAAAACACTAGATCAAGTTAGTTATTGTTCAAATAAAGTTATCAGTCATTTTTATGTACAATTAATCATTCCAGTAAAAATACTGAACAACAGAATTGTTTGATGTTATTAATTGCTTCCTTTTGATTACATTCGAAGATATTTCCATGAATAAAGCAAATTTTACTGATGTATGTTTTCAAATTTAAGTTGCCCTTTGTTCTTAAAAATATTTCCCATTATAGTAACAAAATTTCAATAAACATTGCAAGGGAAGGGGGCTTTTTTGATGGTCCTCGAAAGCAGTTCCGCACACATTTTTGGAATAAATAAAAATGGTATAGAGAGCGATTTTGTGTGTGATGGTTCCTGACTTTGCTGTTATTGGTTTTTATATATGAAGTGATCATATACACTCCCGATATAATAAGTTCTTATTACTATATGATGAGAAAACCTCACAAATTAAAAGAACAACCTTTAAATTACGATTAAAGCAAATTTATTTTTTGACGACAATTTAATCGTCAAAATATGCCTACTGATTAGGAGTGCTGAAAAAATATTACCCATAATATTTTTGCAACATAAGTAATAATAAGTAAAATAATGAATTCAGCACATTGACAAAAAATATAGGAAAAGACATGTGTATAAGAGAGAGTGGTAGTGATGGTGGGGGGTTACAATTATTTTATGAGGGAAAACAACATATTCTCGTAGAGTGGTGTATTTCTGAAATTCGAATTTTCATGAGTTTATATTAACATTTTTTTTTTATTTTGATGGTTGGATGTTATTGTAAGAAAATGTTATTAGAATTCTTTTACAATCAAGTTTCAACTTGAAGAATGTAAAATTAAATTAAATAGCCATTAATTTAGATATACAAGAAAAACGTTCTCAAGCTTTTATAACTACTTAGATAAGATACAGATTAGATAGCCCTCAGAGAATGGCATGGCGTGAAAATTTGGACAGTGTGACTCCACAGCCCAGGTGTTGG
Source organism: Trichonephila inaurata madagascariensis (assembly GCA_019973955.1). NCBI lineage: Eukaryota > Metazoa > Arthropoda > Arachnida > Araneae > Nephilidae > Trichonephila > Trichonephila inaurata. The sequence goes on along the minus strand of BMAV01025370.1, from coordinate 40,628 downwards.
CCACGTCACTCAACAAAATTATGAGGTATGTTTCTACTACGTCTCGTGTTGCTTCAGAGTGTGAATGTTAATATACAAGCAATCAATTAAGAGCTGTCTAATAACTTTTTCTGATTTAAATTTATCTTTTAGAAATATCAAACACACACACAAGAGAAATTTTTCAGCTAGCAGTTATCAGCATAAATTAATATTCAATTTGGATCATTTTTCAATCACTAGTAATTAGGTGACCATTTTTTTACAATGAAAAGGAGGACGAAAAATTTAAGAAAAAATTACAAAAATATATGAAACGTTTTATCAATCCAAACAAAAATACGCTAATTACGTTTACATTCTTTTAAATTATTATCTTAAACGAGTATTTTTCCATTAAATGAATTATTATTATTATTATTTTTTTTTTGGTCAACATATCCTCTTTTAATATATCCCAAAGTTCGGGCAAAAAATATACTTCACATTGAATTTTAAGGTAAGCACTGTAGCCAGTAGCGCACGCAGGAATTTTTCAAGAGGGGGGAGGTCGAAAGTTCACCATTCTTGTATCATACTCCTTTTGAATTTGTCGATTTTCAGGAACAAAACACTGTAAAAAAACTGATTATTAAATAAATAATTAGCATTAATTAATAAAATTAATCATTAATAACAAATATTTAATTACATTTTACGTACTATATACTTAAAATTATAATCAATCGGAAAAAAAACAAGGGCTTTGGGCCCCCCTTGTGTGCGCCACTGACTGTAGCTAAAATATTAACATTCCATTTTGATTTCTCACTAGTCACTTCACAAAAATCATTACCAACTGAAAAAAACTCATCCAACTGCTGCATTAGTTCCAGGGCAGCACAACGTAAATTCAACAAGAATAATTGCAGTTTCGTATGGAATGTGTTCATTTTTTTAAATATTTTAAGTAATTTCAACCATCTTTTACTAATTTCTCAGCATGTTGATTTTCTTATTGTTCTAATGTATTAGAATTTAAATATACATTCAGTCTTCTTTCTACTTAAAACAGACAATTGTCATTGATTTTAATATCAGGCATTTCTTTCGATAAAAACTCAACGTAATTTTCTATATCTGCCCAATTTACATGTGACAAAAGTCAAAAAATACCATTGAAAACTGTTATTTCCTGTGATATTTGTTTCAGAACATTCTTTGACATCTTGGAAATATGTTTGGTTCATCTCTGAATACAGAGATTAACTGATCAGTTTTAAAATATTGAAAAGGAGGACAAAAAGGAGGACACTTTTCAAGGAAGGACAGAACCTATAAAACGAGGACTCTCCTCCTAAAGGAGGAAGGTTGGTCACCTTACTAGTAAGGTATTTTGTGGATCTAAGTACTTTCCAATCACTTTTGATTTTGATTACAATAATTTTACTACGAATGAATTTTTTTGTACTCATAATTTTCCTTTCAACACAAATTTTGTGATTTCCAGAAAGTCATAAAATTTAAAATGTTTATTCATTATTACTTAGTAAATAAAACCACGTTCGAAATTTTGCTTATTTTGATAATTTACTCAAAAATTTAACAATCCAAATTATACTTGGAGAATTTTTGCTACAATTCACTGAGAAATTTAGCTTTTTGCAATATTTATTCTATTCGTGATTTAATTTAAAATAGTGCACAAATTAAATTCTTTATGCTTAAATATGTGTAGAATTTTTATGAAAACATTATTTCGTAAAGTACATCGCATAATATAGCAAAGAACAACTTCAATAAATATGAAAAAAAGGCGAAACAATTTAATAATTGTAAAAGTTAGAATATTTTCCAAACGTTTTGTGTGTAAGAGTAAAATATTAAAAAGAAATTCGAACCAATATTTTTAATCACTTTCAGATCCATGTCCTCTTAAATTTTAATCTATACAGCGGATTTTTTTTAAAAAAGCTTTTTACAAACATATTACAAATAAAAACTTTTTTTGTCTCAGCTTTTTACAAACAGATGTTCTTAAAAGGGGTACACCAGACTTTTGAAAAAAAAATTATTCATATGCACACATATTTTCAAAGCAAATTGATAAAATATTTATGGAAACTTAAAATTTATTTTAAAAACCACAATTTATACGACAAAAGTTCAAGAATCTTGTTCGAGACTTAATTTTCAATTTCTGGTGAGATTTGTAAAAGAATAAAAAAAAAGAGTAGCTCATAATTTTTTTAAAATGTTTTTTCCTGACATCTGATGCATGTGTTGAAGGGGAGGGCGAGTTATTTTTCTGGCAGAGTAATATTTTTCTTTTTCTTCAAAGAGCGAAACAGAAACTCACTGCAGCTGACGCAACGGTGCAGCTGCGTCTGTACACATACCAATCTCAAAAAACCACAGTTCCAAAGCCATCCTTTTCACTATTTATCAATTTCGTTACTGTGTCACTGACGGATCACTGACCTTGGCTGCAATTTCTAGAAGGAAGTGGAATATTGCATTTTTGAAATCGGAAGCTGAAAAGGTTTTTGCTGTCTGCTGTTCAATCATTAAAAAGTCTACTTGGCGCATGTCGTCTTGTGGAATTAAAACAGAAATCTGCAATATTGAAGTGACGCCTTTTTTCATCGAAAAGGAACTTCCACTCTGTTTATGCAGTGTTATAAATGTAGTTCATATAAATCGATTTTTTTAAAAAAAATTTGATAAAAAAAAATCGTTTGCTACTTTCTTGACATTTTGAAATATGATTTGATTTCATGATAAATACTAAAAATCTTAAAATAGAAAAATACTACGTGTAATATTCGTAATTATTCTAATTATAATTATAGTATAATTATTTATTTTTCTTTCAAATATTTCAAAATGATGACAAGTTTCTTAATATCCATATGTATAACCAAATTTGTAAATAATTATGAAAAAATTAGCTATGAAATAAATAATAAAATTTAAAGAATATTCTCCCAGTTTATAATAGTAATAATAATAATAAAAGAATTATTTTGAAAGCAGTGAGAAATTTCTATCAGAAAAGTATAATTATTTTAAAAAATGAGTTCATGCAACAAAAATCATTAAATAGTAATAATAAATCTGCTCCAATCATTTAAAGTAAACCATTTATTTGTGTTAACATTTTAGCACAATAAGAGCGATAAAATTAGTTCGCAAATCAGCCTTTTTGTTTTTAACTAGTGTTCAAAAATTTATAAGTTAAAAACATCTGCTAGCTAAGAATTTTAACGATGTTATTCACATTTTTGTACTCACTAAGAAAAGGATTTAACACCAATTCCAAATATAATAATGCGTATATATATATATAACTTTTTAAATTCACCAAGTATAATAAATAATTAAATAAGTATAAGCGAACGAAAAAAAATTACAATTTTTATACCACGAAAAAATATTACTTAACTACGAACAACTGAATTTTACATTTGCTAGTTTCTTTCCTTTCTCGGTATTTCATTTTTTAATCAAAATAATTTTTTCACAAGAAAATTTCTTAACATTTTCAAGCAAAACATGGAATGTTGTCTATCCTTCAGCCTTAGTAATCCGAATATTAAAATGAATAAAAAGAAAAAAGAAAGAAGAGTCTGTCGGAAAAATTCGTTGATATGGAGAAATTTGAATGTCTGTGAAGAAGAGTGGGAAAAAAAGAAATACATCGAAAAACAAAACTGATCTTGCAAGCTCAGGAAGACTGCCTAGTTTTCCCTACCACCTCTTATAGATCACTATAACAGTGTCGCCATCTCACGTCGACCCCTCCCATACTGTAGAACTGAATTCTGGGAAAATAGGGAAGTTTTCCCCGCAAAAAAAGTTGTTGCTTGAACTGGTAGCGTTTTCGTCTCGTCCGGCGTTCCACTGACTCAATTTTTTAAAACTGTATTATTAATAGTCATAAAAGGAAATACTACTGCCGAATTATGGCTTACCAGGGACCAGCGTATGGTCTTAGTAGGGATTGTATGCTGAAGGTATTTATTTTAATCTGTTGATCTTTCTTCATTTTCGAGAACATGTGTTAACAGGTGGTTATTCGTGTTATAACCGATTGTGCTCACCATGTTAGAAGAAACGAGTCGGTATTGTGTTTCTTGTAAAATATTTATACGCAACGGATATTTTGTGTGTTCTGAACAACTGGAGCAAAATATTTTAATTTTTAACAAAAAAATAAGAAGTAAATGTCCAGAAATCATTTTAATGCTCGAAATATTTTGTGCGTGCGTTCTGTAAAATTTTGTTGATATGGTCGGTTTGCATTAATTTTATAAATATTTTTAAAGTAATTTTTTTTAAAACACTTTTAAGATAGTATTTTAATTATTGCCAAAATGCTGATCTTTTCAAATTTCGTTTACTTATGGATATATTAAGTCAACTCCAGGCTTATTCGTTATTTACACTTTAATTTCATGATTCCAGCATTGTATGTAAACTACCTAGAAAAGAAATTATAAATATTCCTACTATTAATTATAATTTTATTTTATTAATATCTACATTCATTATATGTATCGTAAAATAATAAATCATAATATATTTTTATCATTATATAATAAAAATTTATAATATACATCTGTCTACACTGACCAAAATTAAGTGTAAAATTTTTTACATAATAATCCTAAAACTTATTTAGAGATATATGGTTTCTTGTTTTTTTTTTAATTTGACCGTAGAAAATATATTTTATTTGTAAAATATAAACTGAAATTGCTATATGAATGTTTATTATTGGTTATAAATTTTTATTTAAGTCATGGATTTAATTACAAATAAAGATAATTCTAATCATTTATAAGACAAAATTTAAATCACTTAAATTCATTCTATATTAAAATTGAAATGCTAAAATGGTTTCTTTATGTAATGTGTGTTTCATAAAGATTAGTAGAAATATTGAAAATTTTATTCTCAAATGAAATAATTATATCTTTTAATGGATAGTTTTCATTTTAGAAAACTTGAACTTAAAAATATATCATTGCTCTTTAGATTTATTAATTTTATTTATTAAATATATTCATAAGAAATGTAGCATTCTTAATTGCAGGAAAAATGCTATTTTTTAACTACTAGAACTAAATCAAAATTTTCTTCTTTTGAAAGAAAAATTTCAACGAACTGTATATGGGTAGTGTTTTTGTGTTTGAAGTTTAATAATTCAGCATAGTTATTTAATGTTTTTGTTGTAGTTTTCTGCTTATTTTTTGTAAACAGATTAAAGTAGTAATGTATGTATATAAGTATGTAAAATAAACTTTACTGCTTTAAAAGAGCCAAAATTAAATAGATGATTTATCCTAGAAGTTAAAAGATTTTAAAAAGTAGTATATTTTCTATGTATAGAATACAAAAGAAAATTGCTTAGTTATTTTATTGATTGAAAATTTTAAAGGGATATTTTTGAGTGTAGAAAATTGAATTTTGAGTATTAATTTTAAATATATGATATTAATTATGAATGTTTAAGTCTGTATAAATTTAGTTTGTGGTATAAATTACCCATATTAAATACTCAATGAGCTTATTGTTATTCATATGTCAATCTCTATTAAGTTTAATCGTTCTTGTTGTATTTTGGCAATCTATGTGACATTTATTTTCTTATTTATATGAAGCCAAAAAATTTATCAGAAGCTATGTTTGTTATGTTAAAATTCTGTTTAAACTATAATTTGATAATGTTTTATCCTTAGCTTTTTAGGATGTCATTATTATCATAATATAATAATACAGTTATTGAAGACTATTACCAAAAATAATAATAATAATAAATAACTAAAAAGTCAATTTTCAAATTGTGAAGTAAAAATTTAGCTGTAGTTTCTTTTTATGTTTGTCTGTTTATTATATTTATCTCATGTTACACATTCTGTGGCAGATATTTTTTTTAAAAAAAAAAAGAATAATGAGATCAGTTAAAATAAAATTAGCAAAATGCAACTAATTAAAATACATTTTGCTCTGTATTTTTCAAAATAATCAATTACTCTAAAACAATTCAAAAATAAACTAGCAGTTTTATGTGTTTTATGTGTTCTTGAAAATCTTGTCTATTAGTTACCTGAACATTTTACTTTAAAACAATCATTTTAAAAAATTTAATTTCTTAAATTAAATATTGACCACTATCAATTTTCTGTTTTGTTCTTTAATTTTAACTTTTAAAAGGAAAAAATTCTCTATCTTGTGGTGTTTTTATTCTTATTTAATATTATATTCATTGGAATGAATAATTCCAAAAGGTGCATTTAAGAGTAATTTATTTTAGTTTTAAAAAGTACTACATCCCTGATGTTAGTTTAAAAAGTACTGATTACAAGTCTTTTTTCTATTTGTATTAACTACCAATTAGCATGAAAAAAAAATTTCCCTAATTTTTATCTTACAGATGAATTTCTGGTAATTTAAATTTAATTTTGGCATGTATTATCGCAACAATGCCAACGTTTAAAATAACTCACCAAGTTGGCAATTCTGATTTCTCATGCGTCGTCAGTGCTAAATTAGCAACTATGTGCTTCTTAACATATGTCACCAATATGGTTGCGATAATATGCAAGTACTGTAATTTTTTTACAAAAAATTTGGGTACATTTGTATTAACAGCATTCCGATGATTCATCACCAAAGGTTTAACTATTGATAGCTATGTTTTTTATCTAGAGAAGAAATAAAAATTTGTTGAAAATTTCCAAAGGTCTGCAGTTAATGTAAATTTACCGAAAATTGAAAAAAAACAAATTTTTTTATAATTATATTTCTAAATTTCTTTATTTCTACAATTTATTATTACAAATATAAATGTATTTTTAGATAATCCAAATTATTAAATCATAATGATTTATTTTGAATTTAATAAATGAAATGTTAGCATAAAATAACATAATTTGTGAAGTAAAAAATTAAATGTGTATCTAAGTGTATAGAAATTAAGCACTCGTGTTTCTAATCCATACAGTTCTATTAATGCAGGTAATTTCTGTTTTAAGATTCAAAGTATTTGTTGTTTTTTAATTAAAAAATGAATTTTTTTATAGGCTCAAGCAAAGTTTAATATAAATCAAGCTATTGTTGGTTTGGATTGGATAAGCGATGTAACAAAGCTAGATCTTGATCCACCAGGCTCAGATAAAGGTATACAAGACCAGATTGATTTTGCAAATGTTTTGAAGGATGGAATTGCGTTATGCACGTAAGTTTTACATTTGTTTTTAATTTTGTCCCACTCTAAATCTTTATTCTTGTTTTAAAAACAACTAAAAATTTAATATTTTATTGAAAAAGGGCTTATTAATTTTTATGGTATGAAAAAGCTATTTTCTCTTAAATTAAGTCTATTAAAGAATTATATACTGAATTTTTTCTAGTATATGGTAAAAGCATTTTTATATCTAAGTGAATTGTATTATTTATAATATTTTAATTAATGGAAGAAAGTACTAAAATAACTTTTATTAGTTTAAAATTGCATTTTATTTTGTGGGACACTTGGAAATGATTTATATTCAAATGTTCATGTTTTTCGTATGTAACTATATTTTCAATTTTTTTTTTTAAATTTATTAAATTGTTGTACATTTTGAAATATTAAATCATGTATTTATAGCATTGCAAATATTCAATTCTGATCTATTAAGTGCAATCATTATGTATTTACTTTACAGATTAATAAATCAACTTTTACCAGGATCAGTGTCAAAAATAAATACTATGAAAGCTCCATTTAAGGAGGTAAATTATTTATTATTTTTTTTTAATATACCTCTCTGGTCAGTATACTTAGTGTATTGAAAATTGTTAAATTATCTCTGTTTTAAAAAAGAGTTTTTGAATCTTTTTTAAAAAAAATATTTAGTTTGACAATTTTTGTGTACATAGTTAAAAATATAAGGGGTTTTTTTGAAAAAAAAATTAAGTGTTTGGCAGTGTAAAACTTGAGAGTATTAGCAGTTAGAATATCTAAATTAACTGTGCAATGTTAAGAGTAATTCAGGTCAGAGATCAGCAAAAAATATATATACATACACAATTTATATTAAATTTCATTACAAACTGGGTATGTGCTGTTATCAAACATAGAACTTTTAAATTCTTTTGGTATGGATGTGGTATTTCTCTCTGGTGATTTTTTTCTGGATTGGTGGTTTTTTACTTGAATGTAAATTCTTTAATAGAAACCAACTATAAGAAAATTCTTGTAACCTATATACATGCTGATTATAAATTAAATCTAAAATACTCTTTTAGTATATTAGGTGTTATTTTTTTTTCTTTCTGTCTAGTGATGTAAGAATTACTAAATAAATCCTCTGTTTTTTGGGTTTTTGTATGGAGTGTTAAGAAATTTCAGATCAAAAACTTTGATTTTGAGAAAATTGAATTATATGTATTTCAACAATAACCATAGACCTCTAAAAGAAGAATACCCAAGGTTCCTAAAGTTCCTTTTTTTTAAAAAAAAGTAATGTGATTATATTTAAATAAGTTCAACAGCAGATATAAAATGGAAGAAAATAAACATTTCATGGATTTTTTTATGATTCTTCATTATTACACATTTGAGATTTCACAACAAAATTGTTATTCATTTTGATACTGAATGTAAATAATAAAGAATCTTACAAAAATGTTAACTTATTCTAAATACAGGTATTACTCAAAACTATTTAAATTTAAGGTATAAGATTATATCAATTATATTTAACTATAAAATACAAGTTTTGTATTAAGACCTAAAGTCTAAAGGTACTATTTTATGTTATTAAATGGCTGTAATAACCTATTGGTCATGAACTTGGGGCCATCAAGTTGTAAATTTGAGTCCTGGCGCCATTGAAGAGTCTAACATTTAGTTTGTCAAAGCTCTCAAAGTCTTCAGGTTGATTTGGTGTGGAAGTTTGGAGAGTGTGATGTCAGCTCAGGTGTCATCTTTAACCTAAGTTGGGGATGACAAACCAATGGTACGCATGCCATTGATGGCACATGACACAATATTTTGGGCAAGCCACCAATGAAAAGGTTTGCATTTTAATTTAAAATAACAAAGTTCACCATGAAGTATTACGAACAAATGCAAATGATCGGTCGTGGTGTGCAAGGAGCGCACTTGTTTGTTATTGTCTTGCAATCCTAACATAATTTGTCATCTAATTTGCAACAACAGAAGTCACACTAATGTTGCTTTAGTTTGAATTGTATAACTAAAACATTTACAACAGTACAGAGCAAAATGTATTTTTACACAGTAAATAAAAAGTTTTTGAGTTGTTAGTATTTTGTTTTATAATTCTCCCAATAATCACAAGTCAGAATTATTTGACGGCACGCTATGTACTTTGTTAAACGTTTCAACAGAAAAAATGACACATTGATCCAAAAAGGTTTGCCCCCGCTGATCTAGGTTCTTTGCCAAATGTCCACTCATTGTTTTAGAGACATTCATAAAGAAATCAGATCATGTTATGTTACTAAACAATTGGTGTATTCAAAGTTTCAAAACTATGAAATTTATAATAATAAATAAATGTGTGCATAAACATTCTATATTTTTTAATTTTACATAATATAAGTGTCAATTAGCAATGATTATTTAAAATCAATAATTTCCATTGCATGCATCATGTAATCAGACATTATTATAAAATTTATAAATGTTTGGAGATTGTTAAAAAATTTAATTTTTTTGTACTATTACATCTTTTCTTTACCTTATATAATTTTTTTCCCCTGTTTCACGTAGAGAGAAAATCTAGAGATGTTTTTGAAGGGTTGTGAACAATATGGTTTAAAAAGGCATGACTTATTTCAAGTGAATGATTTGTATGAAAAGAAAAATTTATATACTGTAAGTTTATGAATGATCTGAATTTTACATTTTATTACCTAATATTGGCCATAGAAAAATAACTGAACTTCTAAATATGTTTACTTTCAGGTAGTCAACTGTATTTTTGCATTAGGTGGAATGGTAAGTAAATTAAGCATTTGATTATAACTTGTAAGTTTAAATTTTCTAAAATGTTTTATATGCTGAATTTCAAGTAATAAAAAATTATTTTGAATAGAAAAGCTCTTGTATTTAAAATTTCTGAAATGAACTAGATGGATTACTGAAAAAATAATTGAAAGCATTTTTTTTTGCCTTTGCACTGTGGCAAGGCATTTTTTAAAAATTAATGCCCCCTCTACTATCTCAAATTATAAAATTTTACTTTAAATAAAGTTCAGACCTCTTCCCTTAAATTAATTCCAATTGTTATTACTGCTGTCAAACATTTATTTTACACTATTTCTCAATATAATTGTTTTTAAAATTCTCCTGAAGATTTAATGCATTTTTAATTTAATTGCCTCCTGTTCATATTGTGTTCCTTATTGCAGAAATTAAATTGTTATAAAAACTTAATTTGTTCAAAAACAAAAAAATTCTTATGGTTTCTTTTTCTCCTTGAGATTTAAACACTTTGAAATTTAAAAAACTAACATTAATTTTCACATATGAATTACCATATTTACTCGGATCTAAGCCGCACCAAGCATTCTCAAAATATTTTTGTGAAAAAATGTTGTCATCAATTCTAAGCCACTTTCCCAATGCTCTACACATTTTTGAGAAAAAATTGTGTAAAGCCACTTCTAAATTTATCTGCAACTTCTATCACATAGCCAAATAAATTACAATGACTGAGCATTGATTTCGTGTAATACGTCCAAACATGTACATTAGCTAAACAAGAACCAGAGAGAGTAACTGAGTTGTGTAACACTCAAACAAGAGACAAATTGACAAGATTTGAAAATCGCGTAACTCCAGGTAGAAAAGCTTTTCTCAAAATTAATTAATTGTATTCAATTAAAATATGTTAGTTAAAAAGCTCATTTTCGTTTTTTTTTAAACTTATCATTTTTATTTACTCACATAACTTTTTTAAAAGAAAGATTTTCATGAAGTAAATTCTGATTAATTAGGGTTCTTAAGGATTGATAAATAACATGTATAATGATAAACCAGTTACACCAAACCATTTTAATATTGATATTTTCAAATAAACCTGTTTTTCTTCCATACAATATCTAGAATCCAATAATTTTACAGGTTGATCAATTTGAGTGTCTCAAAGTAAAATGTTGTTAAAGGTATATTAAATTTTAAAGAGGGGAAAAACTGTTTTGACTTTTATTTTTTAGGCTAAGAAAAAAGGCTTTCAGGGTCCAACCATCGGTGTCAAAGTTGCAGATGAAAACAAGAGGTTATTCTCTAAAGAAAAACTGGAAATGGGTAAAACTATTATAGGACTGCAATCTGGATCCAATCAAGGTGCATCACAACGTGGAATGACACCATATGGTGCACCTCGACAAATATTACCAGATGGAAGGTGAATGAATCAAAGCAATATTGCATGTAAATAATTTAAGTTGTAGTTTATCTTTCATGAACATTTTTTCTGTAATATTTGTATCTCATTTTTAAGTCATTGTTAAATTGTGAAGATCTTTTGCTTTTTTTAAATGTATTGCTACTTGAAATGTCAATGTTTTGAAGTCTTGTTAAATTCTAAAATAAACTTTTATGTGTTTTAATTCATGATATAGCCCTTTTTAAATCTGTACAATTATTTTTGAAGGGGAAAAAAATCAATATATTTCGAGTTTAAAATTCTTTGTTTATCTTTCACACTGAAGTAATATTCTATTATATTCAAATATCATTTGAATACATCTTAATCTAATACTGCCCAAAATGTACAAAATTCCGCTTAAGTATGGATTTACATTAACATTTGCCTCAGGATATTGAATTCATTGCATGTATTTTTTCTATACATTTCAATACTGCTATTGTTTACTGAAATTTTTGTATAGCAAATGAAAAAAAATGCTTTGTACAGTGCAAAATGTTGCCAAATACTTTAAGTACTGCTGTGTAAACAATATTTTGGTGGAAAATAAAATTATTTTTTCATTTAATGTATTTTTTGTAACTATCAACTTGTTAAATATATATACACTTTATACTAGTTTCATTGAATATATATTGTTATAAACAATGGCATAACCTAGAATTGGGTTTGAACCCCTCCCATACACCAAATGTTTTAATTTTTAGTATAAAGATTATGACACTTTCATGTACATCATTTAAAATAAAAACCCCTCTTACAAAAGTAATCTGTATGCTACTGGCTATTTAAGATACCTTGCAAGAAAATTGATTCGTTCAATATACATAAAAAAAATATTAAGTTCTCAGTTTGAAAATTAAATTTACTCTACTGTAATGATGGTGAACATACCTTTATGAATATTGTTAGTATCATGGATTCATTAAGTTTTGCTTTTTCCATTAATATTGTAAATTCAGAATTTCAAAAAACTGCATTTTAATAAATATATATAGAACCATGAAATTTAAAATCTTCATTTTATCTGTTACAAGAGTAAATTTTTAATTTTGCATTTAAATATTTAATTTTATATTTTAAGTCTTTGAAGTAAAGAGAATCCAAGTTTCAATGAAATGAATGTGAAAAGAGGATTATATGTACACATAACGCTTTAAAACATATCTTCAGAAATCTAAAATTAATATTTAAGTTTAATTTAATTTGATTTTGCAAAGTTACTAATAATTAACTTTGTGTACTAAACATATATGTATATTATACAAGTTACAATTTGTGTATAGAAATCTGTATTTAATATGTAATGTGAAAAATGTTAACCTTCATAACAATTGAAGGCATTTTATGTGTTTAGATAATTAAAACTATATGATTACATATATACCACACATAATACAGGTTGTGTGTTAACTAATTCATTACTTCTGTGTCACAATTATAGACTTCTTAAGGTATTAAACTCTTGTTCCAAAACTTACAAGGGGAGGGCACGACTAAGGAAATTCATTTGAGGTTGAGACTTGGTGTTCAACCCTCAATGCAATTCCGCCAAATGGCCAGTCAATTCAGAGAAAATAGCTTTCGAAATTCATGCTTAGCTTTTATACAGTTAAGTTTCAATTTCCTCCAATGATTCCGTAGCCTGGTTGGTATATCGTCTGCATACTATGCGCAGAAATCAGGGTTCGATTAATCGATCAACTTTTTTTTTTCATTTCATTTATTTATGAAAGGTTTATTTGATATTAAATGTAATTATTTTGTATTTTATAAAGTAAAAAAAATACTGTAATTATATATAAATATATTTTTATACATTAAAATTAGTTACAAATAGTTTTATAATGTGAAATACAATATACTATATAAATAAAATAATTTATAAAGTATATTATTAAATTATTTTATAAAATATTTAATGTCCTTTTTAAATGAATTTATTTAAATAATTTTAACAAATTTATTTAACTTTTTTTACTTTATAAAATACAAAATAATTACATAAAATATCATTTAATAAACCTTTCAAAAATAAATTTAATTAAAAAAAATAATTAAATGAATTGAAAAAAAAAAAGTTGATTGATGAATCGAACCCTAACCTCCCGCACAGTATGCAGACGACATACCAACCAGGCTAATATTGGAAATTGAAACTTAATTAAAAGCTAACAAAATTTTCAAAACCTATTTCTCTGGGTTGCTGCCATTCAACTGAATTACATTGAGGGCTGAACACCCTAAAAGTACTACTATTACCGAAGTACGACCCCAATGTTTCTTAGTGGAATTCCCTCCATTGTTAGTATAGTGCTTACAACATAAAAGTAATTAAAATATCGGTGACTTGACTCAATTTTCTGCAGTAAATATTAAAATGTTTATTTCTTATAACTATAATAAGCATAAGTTAATGCTTCTCCTTAAAGTACTTGGAAGTAAAAATAAATTTAAGTAAACTCTTATGTAAGTTATAATAAGTGTTTGGCAAATTTGTAAATATAATTATGACCTGGCATAGAAAAATTATTTATATATTAACAAAAGAAATTAAGAGTAATTTTCTAAATACATGTGTGAGCACTGTTAAAGAATTTTACACCACCAATTAAGTTTCTGAATAAATTTAATGCAATAAATCAGAATTTGAAAAAAATCCTACAAAAATGATAAATTCTGATACTTTTTTTGAATCTCTCATTTAGAATTTTGGCCCAATTATCGACTGAACTAAGGGTGTGGTTTAAAAAGGAAATCACGCACCAAGTGTTTTTTGGTGTGATTCCTTAATCGTCCCAACACCCCGGGGGCCAAAATCTCCCTTTTATTTTGTCCCCAATCCTCATTGGGCCCCCACAATGTATTCCCCCCATCAGTGTAATCATTTTTTTTTTTATTTCATGAAAAAACAAAATTTTTTAAAGGGGAAGGGTAAAATTTTAACAAAAATAAATAAAAAAAAGTAAAATTAATGTATTACACTTCCAGTTATAAATTTTTTTACACTATTTTGGTCATTAAAAAAAATTTTAACAATGTTTACTTTGCTGACGAGATCAGTTTAGTAAGGTGTTTTCAAAAATCAACTTACAAGAGATTTACGGGGAGCTATAAATAAAAAAGAATCCTTTTTATCAGCTATTAGATCTACAGACTTAAAATTTAATAAATGGTTGGGGTTTTTTTTGTTTGTTCAGCTGAGATATACAAAAAGCTTTTTTTTTTAAATTTGCAATTCACATAAAATTAACTCATTAAAAACTTATTTATCTTTCAATCTGTATTGTTTAATTTTTCAATTTACCTGTGCGAAGAATGGGTATATCAGCTAGTAGTTATATATAGTTGAATTAACATACCCAGTTCATTTAAATTCCAGATAGAACATTACTTGCATCTGCAAGCCTTTAAAGATACCATGGAAAAGGAGTATCACAATTTTTATAATTTACCCCACATTCCATTTACTTTTTGAAAGTGTTAGACTTTTTTGATTTTTTATTACTTATTCAGGTACTTACCTACTTATAAATAAAAAAAAAAGTATTATTTCTAATTGTATTGTTAAGAGCTGATGTATGTACCTAAGTCAGTACTTTACAAAACTTTCAGTCTGATTTTATACAATTGTAACTTAAGAGTAAGTAGGTACGTAAGACTTCATAAAGACTTATCAAAAAGCTGTTGTTTTCTATTTCATAAGATTACTGAAAAAGATTTATTTTTGAAGGTTGTGCCTTAAATAAACAATAATACTAAGAGTTAAGTATAAAAAGTTTAAAAAATTTTGTTAGTTTTTATTACAGACAATTTGATTGTGATAAATAATATTGCATTCATGAATAAAAGGTTTTTTGTAATAATATTCTTGACTTTTAAAACAAAAATATTACCTACTATGTTGTAAGCTGAGTAATAAAAAGTCCTAATTCCAAACTTGCACATCCTAACTCCACACATGGTTATGTATTACAGCTAAGAAATTTTGTAAGTCCATTTTCTCAATAATCTAGTGTGTAAGTCTAAAACTAAATTGCACAATTCAGTTCCTTGATCATCTTTACGAATAGATTCATAATTGCATTGAAGTAATTCCCGCGCATACTAATAATAAATAGTTTTTACTTGCTCATGTTAAGTTCAACCAGAAGGAGTTATGCATTCTGATAATTACCCCAATGATATAATAATTATTATATTATGTTGTAAATAAAATAATTACATAATATATATTAAAATTACTAATAAATATCAATTAATAAGTGCTGATAACTTCCAATATTCCAAAAACTGCGAGTTCCTTCAATGAATTCCATTGAACAAGGAACGTTTAAAAAATCGTTATTAAAAATTAAAATAAAGTGGAAAGGAACAATTTATAACAATAATTAAAGGCACAACACTCATTCTCTTAAAAAAATATCCTGGTTCTCACCAATGATAATAAATATACATATTCGAAAATAGCACAAAATACAATAGAAGACTGAAGTAGTGAAAAGGATAAATGCAATGGAATTAGTTAAACGTTTAAAACAATCGAATTTTAACCGTCTGAAAATAGAACAGTGGGGAAAAAAATTAACACTAATATACGTTATCCACATGGCAACCACATTATCGCATGATAAAAATATCAAAGTAAATTATATTGTAATATTCAACTTGGCCCCTAGCCCTACTGTATCAAATTAGCATCCCAGATGGAGTTGCGCAGTCTGATAATTAGACTGACGATATATTAAATCAGAAATATACATTTTATTACAAAAAATAAATAAAATAACAGTAAAAAAATTTCTTTTTTATCATTTACATCCAAGCTAAGTTTTCATAACATTCTATATGAAAAATAAGAAAATCAAAACTTTTGTGTTTAATATATCTGTGGATATATTCTAAAAATTTTTTTTAATAAAAATATATTTTTTCATTTGTAACAGTATCAGTCTGTAGTTTGAGTAAAAATATGAAGTTTTTTTACAATAACTAGAGCAAATATTTTCAATATGTAAGATTTAAAAATCTGTGCAATTTTTTTAAATCACAATTTATAGAATGATTACTTTATGTGAAAAAAATATATTGTCTTTCTGACATGAGCTTTTATATATATGAATAAAATTAATATGTAGAATTTCCCCCCTTCCTAATTAAATGTTTAGAATTTGATCCACATAAAATGTAATAAAAATCAAGTATTCCAAAGATAAATAAAACAAGTAGTTCTTATCTTAAAAATTTTATTGGTCTCAAGGAAATTATTTTTGCAGGCAAAATACTCATTTTACTTTCTTTAACATTTTTCTTTTAAAATCAATAGTAAACAAAGAAAAATGAAATGAACAATAATGAAAACTCTTTCATAAAGGCACTTTTCATAGGTTACAAAATACACAAATAAATATCTATTGTCTTTAGAAATAAAAACTTAATACATAAGCAATACAACCATGGAAATAATTTTTCTCACAAATATGCAAATTTTGATGATATTTTTTGTGTGCGGTCATCTTCCTGAATTCTCATAAAATTATACATCCTTTATTTTCCTTGAAAGGATTTTCTGACTGAGATATGCCATACACAAGGACATCCGATTTTTGGTTTTCATTGCAGAATTTTATCAAACTATAAAACAAAATATATATACATAAAAAGTAATAAAATAAATTTAAATAAAAGTTATGAAGAAACTAAATACATTACAAAATCTTGTTTTTTCTTTTTTAAATTGATATTAATCCAAGAAAATCTAGTAGTGTGTATTTATTTTGTAAACATACAAGATGGAGAGCTATCCAATCAAACATGCAAATGTGACTGGAGTGAATATTAGTTTGCCTTTTGATGCTTTTTATATTTCATGATGAAATAAAGATTTTAATCTGGCAGACTGTTTACTTTGGTAACATTTATACTTTGAAATGCAAGTCTTATTCTGAGATGGTTGCATGTTCTCTGCACTTGTTTGCAATTCGTTATTTAAAATTGGCAGATATTTTTAAAAAGACAAGTTTTTAGATTTATCATTTCCTTTTTGAAAAACAATTTTTGGATGTTTCTACTAATCACTGATGTTTTTCCTTTTTATTTTCAAGTTTGTTTCTTCGAATTATCCTGAGAAATAGGAATTAGGATTGGGTGGCTATTTTTTTTATGTAAATTTAGGTTAATTTGAAAGAAACTATACTTAATTTCATCTTAGAAAACATAAAAGAGGATTCAACTACAATATCAGATTGCTGGTAAGCTTACAATGGTTTGGGAGAAGGATTCTTTCAGTCAATCATGGTGCTTTATTAAAGGATCTTGAAACTAGGATTCACACAAACTCCATCGAGAATTTGTAAAGCTCAATCAAAAATAATGCAGGTAGCCCGCAGATGTGAAAATCAATTCAATTCTTATTTTGTAAAGCTCATATGGAGAAAACTGCATAAATCCCTCAAATTGTTTTTGCTGCTCCTCTACACTATCAACAGCAATTACCCTTCTTCTCTTTCAATTCTAATTCTTACATTTTAATCTGTTATTTCTTTTTTGTTCCAATCCAAGATTTAAAATTTTTAAACCAATACATTTGTATTTCTCTTTGATATTGTTTTGTTCAGAATTTTGCTAAATGCAAAATATCGGCAACCACTTCTGTTTACCAAGCATTTAATATACTGCATTCTAATATACATAATTTTTACCTGCATTCTAATATACATTTTAATGCAAAGGGTTTTTTTTTACATAAAAGCTAGAAATACTCCCTTTACCAACATATACACCAATATATTAAATTATTAGATTTTGTATCTTTTTAAACCTATAGGTCCTTTCAAAAGGCTATTGATGAACATTTGCTTTGTTACGAAACATAGCACGATTCTAGGATTAATATTTTTAACAGTATTGTATAGTATCTTCATTTATTTGATAAGATATTCAGAAAATATATGTATGGCATCACTGTCGTAGCTGATCCTGAGTGGGCCCTGTCTCAAAAATTCCTTTTCAGGCCCCCTTACTATTTAACTATTTTAAGTTTACACATGTTAGGGCCCTGTATCATTGATGCAGCAATAGTTATGCCCCTGTATAGCATACAAATCGATATTTCTACCTTCATAAAATCTGAAACATGGATAATCATAACTCAAGGAAACAATTTATACTTTAAAGAATCATTCATTACAACAAACTAAATTATTATTCAGATCAAACAAGTTATAAATAGTCAAAACTATAGAAGAGAACTATCATTTAGAAAGTCATTAAAAAAAACAGAGGTGGGCTATAATATACAAAAATAAAATCTTGTTCACTATTTTCATAAAATAGAAATGTCCCAAAAGATCCTTTTCATTTTTTTCAAAAAATATCTTTTTATTTTCAGTTAAATTTATGTTGTAAAATAATTTTAACATATTTCATCAGAATTAAATTAATTACTTTAGGGCTCAAGTGTAGTATAGGGAGGCCACTATGGATTTGGCGATTTTTATCTAAATGTCATGGTGAGGTATCGAATTCATTCTAAAATAAATAATTCCGAAAAAAGTACCTTGGCGACCACTTTTAGTCACCAAAAAAAAAGGACTGCGCCAAGTGGCCTCCCTATACTAAACTTTAACCTACTTTAGAAATATATACTTTTATTTAGCCAGTATTCTCCAGCCCCTTTTTCTTTCTGCAACTGTATGATATAATCAATGTTAAGCACTTCAAACATAAAAAAACTATAAAATATTTCATTCATATTAAAGAATATATTTTTAATCTACAGTTTTAAAATCATGTTCAATCTTTGCATATATAACTTACATTAACATGTAATCTTTTATTCATTACATTTCCAAATTGTGAAGTAAATTCTTAAAAGAAATATTCACAAGCGGAACTTCACAATATAATCTTAGAATATTTTGTGCAAGCTTATGTAATACTTTGCTCCTTAATTTCCGAATTTCTTAAAAAGAATACGTGAAAAACAATTAATCTCACATTTAATTATTTCTTCACACACTTCGGAAGTAACAAAACTTGGGGAAATAAAAATCAAACTTTGAAAGGCAATTGTGAAAACAAATTCTTAGAATGATTCCGAAATATCATTTAAAACTAACTCGGAATTCATTTAGTACAATCTGAAAACAAAAAATGCCCCACCTTAGAAAGTGCGTTTAAATGCATTAAATTACACTTACTCTTCACAAGCTTGTGAAACTGATATCCGATTAATATTAGCTTCTTGTCGAAGTTGCAACACTTGCTTCCTGAAACTTTGTAATTGGGACATTTTAGAAAAAATATATATGCTTTTTATACAATATTATTCACAATATTTCAAATGACAACCGCCTGGTGCGATATGCGAACAACAAACAAAACTTTGAGGTTTTCGATTAATCGATATAAATTCAAATTTTTGAAAGGCTCAGCAAACTTTATTCCTGTTTATTTCTAAAAAATCTGAACTACAGTTTAATTCAATTTATTTTTCAATTAAAATCACTTCAATATCATCCTGTGATACTGATTATTATTTTTATCGCCTTAAAAAATTCTAAAAGAAATAATATTTTTAACCTTAAATTTTTTGCGAAGTGAAGACAAGCATTAGTTTTTAAAAAAGAAGTAAAATTGTCGTCTGCTACGAAAATTGAATATCTGTTTTAAACAATGTTTTCATATAATTGCCAAATACCAATTTTTTCCTATCTGTAACAAATTAAAGTCGAAAAGTTTTTAAATTATGTTAATATCATGATTGTTGAAAAATAAAATTTTTTATTCTATTTATTTGTATTTGTATGAATCAAAATGACAAAAAAGCAAGGAAAGCAAAGGTGTTTAAGTCCTTATATGTTTTTGAAAAGTCATTTATCTGAAATTCTTGAAGAATTAAAACTTGACAAAAAGCTCCTTGATGATATTCCTGCTAAATGGGAAAAACATGGGGACCTCATTCTTCTACCTGCATCCAGTTTCCAAAATAAAATGTGGTCTCTTCTTGGTAATTAAATTCAGCATTTCTACCTATAATGAAACATATATTTATTTAATTTTCCAATAGTTTCACATTAAATTTGAATGCATTTAATTTTAAGATAACAATTCTCGAAAATATATAAATTTTAAGTGGAGTGATTCATGCTTTTGAATTGCAATCATTGCTGAAGTAAATATCACGTTTAAATTTGAAAACCAGTATATATCTATATTTTGAATATTCATGTGTCACACATGTACTTGCATGTTATTGCAACAATTGTCAACATTCAAGACAACTGTCCAAGGTGGTAACCCCAATTTTGCATGTGTCATATGCTCTGAATTAGCAATCATGTACCTTGTTTCATATAATGTCGCCAATAGGTTGAGACAATGGTGTAATGTACATCTCTATGGTGAAGGAGGGCCCAAAGCATGTACTATGCTGTGGTTTTGAAGTCCTTTGTAAGATCCAGCTTGGGCCCCAAACCTGACTTTGCAGGGAATTGATTTCCCTGATTATTCTTTGTTACACCACTAGGTTGAAATAATATGTAAATACCATCAAACATTTTTAAAAGTACTTATCTATTACTTTGGCCAAAAGGCTCGTAAATGATGATCAAATTCAGCTTATTATGTTACATTATAAAAGTGAAAAAGAATTTTAGATCTAAACAATTAATCTATATAAAAAAAAGAAGACAACTTAAGATTATTATTTATTTTTAAGGTTTTCTGAAGTTCTTATTTATGTACTTAAATGTTCTAATAATTTTAAAAAATCAACTGGTCATCTTTCAATTTTGAGCCTTATTTTGGTACTTAAGTATTATTGCAACATATTGGTGACCTATGAAATGAAGCACATGATTACTAATTCAGCATGGTCAACACATAGGAAATTGGGGTTGCCAACTTGATAAGCTATGAATAGAGTTGGCGATTGTTGCAATAATCCGTAAATACCCTTATTTTTTACAAGTTTTTTTTACCTATACATTTTTGCTGTCATTTATATTAACCTACATATTAACATCGCTGCAGCAAAATTTACACCACGCGAATCGTGACATGATATCAAAACAACAAAGATTCTTGTGTGTTTTATTTGAAGAAAAACAATTCTCATGGTGCAGCTTTGGCTACAGTGACGCTAATATATAAGTACCATATCTGCTGTATTTGTGGTATATTCTTTAGTATGTTGCTCTATTTGTTGCCAAGAAGGATATTTATTATGATTTGAAAAGTTAAAATAGTAAAGATAATGTTAAAAAACTATATTTTAGCAAGGTAATTTGGTACTTGCGTATTATCGTCAACACTCAAGATAACTCGCCGGTAAAATCCTAGGAGAGCCCACACCCTTGGCGACAAGCTGAAAAAAGCGCCAAGCGAAACCGACAATGGCGGCAAGTGAATATAGCGGGATAAGGTGGATGCGTTATGAAAATAATATAAACAATACAGAAATTAAACATTTAAGATAAAAAATATAAAAACAGCACTTGCTTTCTTACTTCTGATCTTTTCCGAGTGAAGAGTACAGCGTAACAACAGATTTTAAAAAAGCCTTGAAGGCCTCATCGCTAAGCGAATGATCGTGTGAGCACCACCATATATATTTTGCAGGGTAATGGTCGAACATACCTTCGGCGTGGTTGAGTACGATTCAAGTTTATTACCGCTGTTTATGCCGATCATTACATTTAGGACATTCATAGCTTGAAGCAATCGATCCTTCCTTCATACACCATTCAATCAATTCTTTCTTACCTTTCACACTTAACAAAGTAAAAAATTCAAAAGTATTTACCTCACAGAAAAATATATTTCCAGCCTGGAACCCAACAACAAATAAAAACAAATACCCGACAAAATATGAAAATTCCAGAAATAGTAAGCCCCATATCTAGGTACAAAGGGTTCAGATAAAAAATTACCCAAAAAATGATTTGCCCCAAAGGGGTGTGGGCTCTCCTGGGCCCAACCAAACCGCCAATTTGGAAAACCACAGTTCATGTCTTGTATGTGCTGTTGGCAATCACATTTTCATTTTATAAAAAAAACCCCCAATAGGTTGGAACATACATAAGTAATAATACAAAATCCCAAATTTTATCAGGCTTACAAAAAAAATGAAAACAAGTAAAAAAAATGTGCTGTTTCAAATAGGAAACCTTTGAAAATTTTTTCAAAATTCCTAAAAATATTTGTTATTGATATGTAAGATTCACACATTTATCTTGAAATAACTAAATGGCAAATTCTTTATCATTTGAAAATTCTCAAACTGGGCAGTCTGTTGCACTCTCATATTATATTTACAAAAGATGAAAATCAAATTATGAAATTTGCAGCATTTTATTAATAAATTCACTTTACAATCTACATTTGGTAGCCTTCATTGTGTCTTGCTTTTTATTTTTGTACCCCATTCAAATTTTGAGCTCTACCACCCTTTTACGGGTAAAGTTTTTGGGAAATTTTTTCAGGGGGTTTGAAATGAAAAAAGAGTTCGGGAAAAATTATAAATGATGATGATTTTAGGAGTCCTTGTGTTGAAATTCTGAGAGGTTCAGATGGATGGGTGTTGCATATTGATAATAAAATTAAGTAAGTTTGACATTTACTTTATGAATAATTTTGGGTGATTTTTCAATATTAAAACTAAAGGATACATTTTTTTCAAAGAAATTATGTTAAATTGTCTATAAACTGTACAAGCAATAATAGTTTTTCGAAAGATGTTTTTTAATTCATTTGTAACTCATACTTAATATAACTTCATTTATTATAAGTTTTACTGTTGTTGTAACATTGAAACATACACATTAAAGTAAAGGATAGATAATGCATATCATTTATGTGTAGGTACATATATTGCATCAAGTATATACATATACTTAGACATTCAGTTTGAATATTTTGTTTTTATATAAATACATCAGTCACATATTTGTATTACATTTATTTCAAATTCACAGCAAATATATTTATATCATCGTGTTATTGATATTTAAAATATTTCATAATTTAAAAGAAATCATTTAAAAAAATAATCCATATGATACATTTTCAGTTATAAACTGTACATTAGATAGTTTTATGTGTACTATCTGTATGGACTTAATAAAGATAGTACACATAAAATTTCCATTATGGTATTAATTTGATATTGGTACACTATAGGTCAAATTGCTTTGAATTTCTACCAAGTTTGATGCCTTGGTTTTATCATTTGGTATCTTTTTATCTAATGCAAGCAAAAGTTCTGAAAGTTTTTTTAACTCAAGCTTAAAGTTCTGCAGAAATTTAATGGAGGAAATGTTCAGCCTGACTTTGATTCACCTTAAGACTTCTTGCAGTCCATTACTAGACACCTCACAGAGATTGTTAAATCACATTTCAAATAAAACTTAACAAACTTTACTGTGTCAAATAGAAGCATTTATTGCTTAGTTTAAAATATTTTGATTTGTAATATCCTAATCAAAGATATGCTTATTCAGCTGTGAATGAATTGTTTGGGATTGATAATGATACTTTATCTGCCAAAATAGATGTGCCCTCTAGGAAAGAGAATGATAAAATCTGTTTATTTAAAGTTAATACTTGAATTTAAACATGAAAGCATTCACACAACCAGACTGTATTTTTGGAGCTCTTTAAACTTTTAAAGTTGCTTTCTGTATCCTCAGCATCAGCAGAACTATCTTTTAGTGTCTTGAAGAGAATGAAAAAATTATTTTAGGAATTCAACCCTTCTATATCGTTTATCACAGTTAGCACTGTTGGCCATTGAAAAAATGGATCTCAACTTGGACAAGCATGTAGAAGTCTTTACCAGATGGAAACAAGTAACTTTTACTTTTTTTCGCTTAGGAAAATAACAAAAACATACCATTTCATTCCTTAGTTTCTAAATTTTGTTGTGTACCCCAATCTTTTGTACTTTCTAAACTTCCTGATACATTTCACTGTCCTTTACTTTTTTCTCATCTATTTCTAATATCCAATTACACCAAACAAAGTATTGATGATCAGTTTCAAGCCTTCTTAAATTTTTACCTGCTGTAAAGGAGTAGGAACATGTTTTTGGGATTTTCATTTAATAATTTTCAAAAAAATAAATTTGTCCTTTAACATTTATAGAAAATTTAAATTTAAGAAATTTTACATTTGCCTGAAAGGAGTATATTATAAGAGGATTTTACTATAATTAATGAAAGAATTTGTACAATGAAAAAATTAATAAAAAAATAAAGGCATCACATTCTCATATTGACTTAATCAAAAATATATGTATATATATTTAATGTATCATAACGTTTTTCATTTTAGATATACTTATGATATAACTAAATGCATGTTTAGTGCAGGAAATATATCGGAAAAACTTCGCATAGCTGAGCTTTCATGTGAAGGTGAAACAGTTGTGGATTTATATGCTGGTATATGAATTTTCTTCTTAGTAAAAGTGTTTTATGTATTACCAAAATAACTGAATTTTTAATGCTAAATTATGTAGCAGAAATGAAAACCACAATATCTGTATACTCTATTTTTCAGTATTCTGTTGTGTTACTTAAAAATGCTTTTGAATTATTGTTTTGAAAATAACATGAAACAAACCATTGGGCTAAATGCAAGTGGCATTGTAGTCACATGATAAATATGATCACTTGTTTCCATCCAATCAGTTCATGTGCTTTGCTATTGTCAGCTATGGCTTTTTTCTGAAACTTTCTTTTAAAATGTACATATTTGTTAACAATAAGGATGCACATAGTAAAACAAAATGCACATGATTTAAAAAAAATGCATAAAATATAGGCTTTTTTTTTAATTGTGAAATTTTTGAAAACTAATACTTGATTATATTTACCTGTATATCAAATTTGAAAAATTTTATCTAAATTTAACAAATAGAACAACAAGGACAAGTCTAATGTTGGTTTTTAATTTAATGGAGAATGCTTTATTGCATTTATCATGTGATTGTCACAAAAATTTAGCCCATTGGAATCATATTACAATATTTCAAGAAGAAAAAGAAAAGGCAAATAAAAAGAAAATGAAAACAATTTTTATTTTATGATACTTAATATTAGAGTTTTTATACTTAATCCATCTAAAGTGTTTATTCTATACTGTATTTTTGGGACCATATTTATGTAATTTTTAAAAATTGTACAATGTGCCTGCCTTTAGATGTAAAATTAATATTGTGTCTATGCCATAGTTTATATATGTATTTACTCTGTATTATTGTGAAACAATATTTGATTTATTATTTACAAAAAATTCATTCAATCTTTTATCAAGTTTTATAATTGTGACAAAGTCATGGATGCATATTTCTGTAGTAGCATTTTTTTTCTGTGCATAGTTGTATTTTTTCAACCTTAGATTTATAAAGAGCGATGAAGTCTAACTGTATAAAATTCACTGGGGTAGCTAGTTCTGAGTGGAACCTTTATCAAAATTCCTTTGGGGCCCTTTTCAGATATGAGAGCCTCATTAGTAGGACTGTAGTTATACATATTGGGCCCCTGTAACTTGGGGGCCCCGTATCATTGATACAGTGGTAGCTATGCCCCTGATAAAACTTGAACAACAAAAAATATTAGTATAAAAAGCTGTTATTAAATTAAAATTTTAAAATTATTTAATATCTTATTTTAATTATTTATAAAAATGTACATTAATTAATATCTTAAACAATTTGGAAAATTAGAGAAATGTTTATTTAAACATTTCTAAAAAATAAGTAATTTAGGAAGAATTCTATCAAAAAATAGACACACAATTTCTTTACAGCTTCAATCTGATGTATTGAAAATTTTCTATTCATTGTGTTACATTTCAATATATTTCAGACATTATTGCGCTTAATAATTTCTTCATTGAATAAAATATAAGCTCTAAATTCCTCTTTTCTGTTTTTTATTATATATATTGAGTATTTGAATCTAAAAGAAAAAAGAAATTTAATTGATTGCAATGATAAAAAGTTTAAAAATAAGCTAACAGATTTTCAAGATGAGATAAGTAAGCTTTTAAGACTGCCTGTGTGTTTCTTATCACTGTTGTACAGTTTATGCATGATATGCAAGCTATTCTAAATCTGTTGCATTGAAGCGTCCACCTATAAAAGAATCGTAGAATCCTGCTCCATTTTTTAAAGAGTAATTTAAATTTAAAATATAGCTGTGCAATTGTATATGCATGAAATAATATTTACTTTTTGAATCAGCATTCTTCTGTGAAAAAATCACCTAACTTTGCTAATATGGTTGTGAGGTGATTGCAAAAATATGCAAGTACCATTATACAAAAATTCATGTTAAAATTTTACAATATTTACTTTCTGTATATTTAATTTTATAAGAATGAAACGTATATAAAAATGCATGTATTATATGAAATGAATTTTCACTCAAAAAAAGGGGAGGGGAATATAGGAACATACAAAATGTAAGAAATAGCATTTGATATATTCATATTCGGAGTATTTAACTAAAAAATTTTTGAAGAAATTTAAAATTTCAACATTTTGGAGGGGGATCTTACACAGGTGATAATAAAATTTAATGTAAAATACATCATTAATATGCTGATTGTTTGTTGACCACTCATTCAACCTCCATTTATTAACTTTCAAGTATGAATTTTATTTTAACATTTACTCACATCAAATATCAAAAAAGTTCTTTTTATTCTTGATATTGAATCCATTAAATATGCTGATTTTAGGCAAAATCATTTTTACCAGTTCTAATTTAAGGAATTGCTAAGGATTTTACAGTGATAAAAAAGAGAAGAATAAAATTAAGATAATATATAACCGTTGGTTTGTGTAATGTGTGAAGTGTTTTTGGAAATGTAAGTGTAATATGAGAAAATAGTTTTTTTTTTTAGAATTTTTGATCCATCATCAAAACTTAATTAAAATGTAAAGAAATTCTTTTCATCAGAATCAAATAGCAGGTATATATAATAATCAGTACTTAAAATTTTCAGTACTAATCTTGTTTTTTAACATATCAATATATATGTAATATTAATGTATCAGGTGTGTTCATGTAGTTTTTATTGACACTTTTGTGTTTCTGTCATATATCTACTCACTGTTTAAAAACTATTTATGGGCAATTGTATTTAAAACACAGTTATGTTTTTAGTAGTCTTCGAATTGTAAAAACATACATTATTTGAAATTAGATTCTGCATTAATTCTTATTCTGTAATTTTCTGAATATTAAGATATTTTTTAAAAACTTACTTAATTTATTTCAGGCATTGGATATTTCACTTTACCTTTCCTTATTCATGCAAAAGCATCATTTGTTCATGCATGTGAATGGAATCCATATGCTGTGGAGGCACTTTCGAAAAACTTAACTCTGAACAAGGTCAAAAATAAATGTATTATTTATTATGGAGACAATAGAGAGGTATTTTTTTTTTAAATTTGCATAGCTGAAAATCTTATTTTAAACTTTAAATTATTCGTTTGTTTATCTTCTGATGATTAGAATTATGTACATAAATTTGAATTTATCAGTGACTACCCTAAGTTGTTTATCATGCTCATAAAATATTTTTATATATAATTCTTTTTAATGCAGATTTTATTCAAATTTTAATGTTAGTTTGTATCTCAATATTCACCAATATAAAATAGTTTTGTAATGCAATACATTCATCTAAAAATTTCAGCAATATCAATTATTTCCAAAATTTAGTTGGCATTTTTGCTGGGAAACCTAAGATTCCACTTATGTGTTTCATGAAGCTTGTTGTTTTAATTACTTATATGTTGGAATTCTGTGTTCATAAATAATTTTACTAGTGCAAATAATGTTTTTATATCAGGAAAACATTAAGTGAAGTACATTTTTATGACATTATCTATGCAATTATAAAATTCGAGAGTAAACAAATATATCTATAATATCTATGAATCCTCGTACACATAAATGCTTCAAAAGTAACCAAAGATAGAAAATAATCCATGGAATCCATTCTGACCGTTTAAATTCTGAAATTACTATTAGATAAAAAAGATGTGTTAATTAAAAATACCAAAATGAATGAGTGATCTTCCCCTGCATGTCATCTATTAGGTATGGACTCCAAGGGCTGACGGGTTTCCATTATTTTGATCATTTTTTAAAACTGACATACTTCTCTCTGTATTTAAGTCAGGATAAAAGAATAATTATGAAAATAGACTATTCATTTTGTCAGGACACACAATAAAAAAAAAAACTTCGACATAAAAACAATTTTTTGTGATTTTAGAAAGTTACTGTGGTTTACCAGTGTGTGAAATCTGGAAGCTCTCATTTTAAAATTTCACCCTTGAAAAGAATTTAAAACTTCATGCATCTGCAAAATATTAATTTCGTTCAGTGGACATCATGTGACTCTTTCGGCTAGAGAATGTTGCTAGCTTCAGCAATGAAAATATGTGATATTTTATCTTCTATTCTGAACTAATTCAAATAAATTCAAACAGTATTTCAATTTATATTTATTATTTTCTTTTAGAAGAATATTTAAGTGAAGTACCTTGTTTATTTTAACTGAACTTGTATTTTTTGTACAGTTATGTAATGACTTTTCACTTTATATTATTATTATTTTCTTTTTACCTTGTGATATACCTTAAAATACAATCAATTTGAACAAACTGAGGAATTTAGTTTTTCCCCCATAACACCTTTGAAATAGTGGGACGTTTTATTTTTGTGCACTTTCTGTAAAGTGATGTGCTTATCCTAAGTATTATTTTTGCTTGTGATTATTATAATAATTCATTTATTTGAAGAAGTTTAAAATATTTCTTTCTTTTCATCTTGCGTTTTTTGAGATTCTGCATTCCACTTTAATTTTTTTGTGTTTCACTTTATTTTTCATGTCTGAGATGACCAAAGCTATGATGTTATCAATGTGTAAAATTTTGAAGTTCTTACTTTCAAATTTCATCCTGAAAATAATTTAAGACTTCATAAAGACCTCTGACCTTTAGGAGCCCTGAAATTTCTCCGTATTTATTTAGGAGAGAATGTCGGGATTGAGACCCATGATTTGACTTGTCTCTGCTAGGGAAATACATTATTTGATAATGCTGAGCTATGCAGCTAGTAACTTAACTCAGTGATGCAACAGCCTATGAGGGCCAAGGCCTACTGTGCCTATCTCAGTACACGTGACCTTGAGCCCTGAGATGCAGGAGCGGATGTTCCGATTAGGTGGTCAGTCTGATGCTAAACCCCCAGTGTTAAGTTCCCAAGCAATCTTGGTATTTATCAACCCACACTGAAGGGAGGAAAGGCTGAGTTGACCTTGCCCAGCCCGGGGTTTGAACCTTGGACCTGTGGCTTGGAAGCACGAAGCATTACCACCCAGCCACTGGACTTCAATGCAGCAAGTATACTAATATAATCTAACCAAGTGTGTATAAAATTCATAGCAATAGATGAGACAATCAGCGGTTTTATTTCAGAAAAAAATTGACATATAATTAAAAAAAATTGAAGTGGTGATTAATTTTTTTTTTAATCAAACTTATTGATAAAAATGTAATATAAAACATATATATAAAAAAATGAATCAAATTTTAATGGATTCATTCTACTTTTTCCACTCAATTTTTTCCAGTGATTTTATGGAGTTCCTGCTTCAGTTATAATTTGTTTTATATGTAGGTATTGAGAAATATTTTATAACATGGTTTTGTCTTTTTAGTATAGATTATATATCACACAATGTATACACAATTATAGATCTTGTTAACTTGAGAATTACATAATTTTTTTAAGACAAATAGTGTTTTTAAGGAAAACTGAAGTAAGAAAAATAAAATTATATAATAAAATACCGTTAATGTAAGTAGCTTAAAAAAATGATTCTTTAATTCTTGTGAGGATAACCCAAAGAGTGCAGAAGCAATTAGCTAGAAATATGTGAGAGGTTCTGTGAAGAAAAGTTTCTGCAAAAGTATTCACTAACTAAACTAAGTTTATAAAATCTTTGATTAAACACATTTTCAATTCCTTGGGGACTTATTTTCTTTAGGGAAGTACAGACATCACAAATCTAAGGTTCCCAATTTCCATTCCAATGGGATTTACTGTCTTTGATAAATACAAGTGACTTGTTCCGGATACCCCCAGGGTTTAAATGGAGAAATTGGGGCCCGCGGTCAGATTTTGGGCCCCAAGGCAGATCTTACTTGGCATCAGTCAGGCTATGGGCCCCCAAGAATCCCCCCCCCTCCCCATGATGCAGAGGTGTACATTACGCCACTGATATCCTAATGATCCTTCTCTATTTTTAACCCTTTTTCTTTATCTTTCCAAACCTCCCCAAATTAAGATCATTCAAAAATTTGTTATGAATGAGCAAAAAAAAAAAAAAATTAATGATAAGAATAAGTACATTTAGTACACTAAATTTTATACCATTTTTACTTGTTATTTATTGCATATATGGAGAGATGGCTTAGGTTTAATTTTTTGTTTAGCAATGGTTTATTTTATTTCTTTTATTTAATATGTATGTACATGTTTAATTTATTCACATTGTTAATTTGCCAACCTATATGTTGTACCCTGTATGGTTCCTAGGGATACCTTTTGTGTTCACTTTGGCCTTTGCTTTGTTGTAGAGGAGTGTACTCGCATCTTTTACAGTCAACTGGTAATGAATCTCTGTGTAGTTTCTTCAAAGTCCCCAAAGAGGCATTTTACTAAGGTTAGCACTGTATATAAGAGATGCCTTGGATTTCCCCAGTGAATTCTCTTCTTGATGCTGTGCAACAGCATATCCCAAGTGGCCTTTAGATAAATGCCAGACCTGACGATTGTCAGTTGACCAGAATATTGTCTCCCTTATTAGATTTCATGATAGATGTAGGCATGCCAGGATGAATACTTTTTCTCTGTCTCAGATCCAGTACTTATATGTCTTGGCAAAGACATTAATTCTCTGTCTGGATATTAATTCAATCAATGAATACACAAGATTTTAATACTGTCATTACCTAATAAAGTACTTTTATACACTTGTATATCCATTTGTGATATAAAAGGATTTCAAAATATTAGTAGAAATTAAGAAATGGGAAGAAACCGATTTTGAAACTTTTTTCATTGAAATATCAACTTCACTAACAAAGTCCTTTCTATTCACTAAAAGGTTTTAGATATTCATGCAACTTTTATTCCTTACAAGTCTCTGAATATTGTTGCAGCATTATTTCTAAGTCTGAGCTTGAAGATTCTTGGTGGTTTGTTGAACTAGAATACCAGATGAATTAACATTAAAAAGGTTCATAAACACTTCCCACTAAGCATTTTATATAAACATTTAGAGCTACAATTATCAAATCATATAATTGCTGGTTATTTATGTTTTCCTATCTGTCCTTGTATCCTAGATGGCTGATATAGCCTAGTGGCTATGTCGTGGACTCGTGGCCACCGTGTCTTGAGTTCAAGTCCTAGAGCCACTGAAGACCCTCTGTGTAGAGGGCTGATACATATTAAGTCTGTTGAGGCTCAAAGTCTTCCCACTGATGTTGTGTGGTAGTTTGGAGAGGGGATGCCAGTTCAAGTGTTGTCCTCATCACTAGATCATGGTTCAAAATTGCGAGATCCATCGCAAATAGCCCTTGTGTAGCTTTTAGTACTATGTTAATAAACACTCACTCCTTATATCCCAGTTACTCTTCATCATTTTATACTCCAGAGGTTTGAGTATTTCCAAACTAACATGCTCTACACGTGCTTTGACTGTTTATTCTGATGGAGTCTGCATTCCAGAACATAAATGTTTTAATTGTTCACAGTCTTGTCCATCTAATTTCAAAGCCTGTCTTCGACAGTAAGTAGGAAAAAAATATCCAGGAAATCAAAGTAAAACAAAATTTATCTTATTTGGAAGCTAGGAAATTGGTTCTATCTCAAACTATTCTATCATATATCCATATCACTAAACTCTCCTTGACTTTTGCTACTTCCCTGACAAACCCAAATGTAGCAAAAACTGTTTGTCCTCCAGTAGCTGTTTCATCTTATCCAATCTGATACCAAGTGCATATTCCTCCAACATTTAGAGTTTCCACATTGCTCTCATTAGTTCAGTCTCACCTCTTGTTTTAGACATGTTCCATAATATGAAATACACTGATTGAATTTTAGCCATCCATACCTGTATTTGATATTGCTGCCTCCACATCCAACAGTCTACATTACTCTGTGCCACTCATCTGGTATGATGGTTAGTGATGATGACTGCTGTACCATAGAGCCTGGGTTTGAATTCCGGAAAAGGCATGAATGTTTGTAAATGTATAGTGCCTTTAAGGCATGGGGTACTATAAATAGCCATTGAGCTGCAAGCCCTCTTGTGTGGTTGGTAGTAGGGGAAGAGAGGTTAAAGGCCCTTGTGTATCCCCTGCTCTCCCTCGAAATTGGGGTGGAACCTAACCAAATCATAACTGTCACTCGTACGGCTAACAACAGGCATACAACTAGTCCCTTGCCACAATGAATTCTGTGGGCCTTGATCTGATGTTACTGTCTATCAGGTGTCATAAGTAACAACAACACAACTAACACATTACTCTGTTTCATCATCCTTATCAACTCAAGCACACCTTTTACCTTCAAAATCTTCCAAATTTACCATCCTATTAATTGAAACTCGACCATCTATTCCTATACTTGATAATGCTGCCTCACATACAATTGTCAGCCTTCTTTTGTTGCATTTGCTACACCTCTGAAACACAGCACAAAAAGTCATACAAAGAAATGCATTTTAATGTCTGTATTCACCATTAAGGGGGACTGCCAAATGTACTGACATAGTAAGGGTACTTTTGCACAATGAAATCACATTATTCACGCGTAAAACTTTTGCTGAGAACGTAAATTACTCATATAAATCCGCCTTGAAATGTAGAAATGTCAGAAATAGTCTAGAAAATTTTAAAATTACAAAAATACATATATCCTTGCTTCCAGAATTTTCTGACGCCATATTTGGCAAGCTTTATTACAATGTCTGCAGATGGCGCCACGTGTATGAAATCTACGTACAAAATTTTTAAAACGTTACCTTAGAATAAAATCATCGCAGAAACTGCTTAAATACACATTAATAATACTATATTTTATGAAAAAGAATATTTTGCTACACGAATAATGACTTTAATCTCTTCAGATAATTCTGCTTTTTTACATGAAAAAAGGGGGTTAAAAATAAAGTAACCCTAAACTACGTCAAGAAACCACTCTCCATGAACCAGACTATGAAACACAGAGTTAAGTAACTGAATTTAAGTAAAAGCAAACCACTGGCTTAAAACTTCATTTTGCCACAATTTTTTTTAGTTCTGGTTATTCAACTGTGAGTCTACTATCTCATTGGTCAAAATAGATCCCTTGATCTTGACTGATTTGTTTACTTTTTTAACTGTACTACCACAAATATATCGTTAATTCTTAATTTCCTCTCTCTTCCATATTCCAATTTTTATAAATAATCTAATTCAGGTAATCAATGAAATTTTCTTAATTTTATCCATCATAAGAGCTGAAATATATTCAAATGTAAAACTATTTGTAAACATATATTGCTTACTGTACAAGTGCAGTTAAATCTAACCCCAGCTTTGGGCCTTGTCAAAATTTCCTAACCTTAATCAGGGTTAGAAAATAAACCTGCAAGAGTAAAATTAACTTAGATGAACCCCCAGTTTTCTTCCTTTGATTGACTTTGAGGGCGAATATATAGCAGTAAATAAAACTTCCTCCGTTACAATAGTAGAGGGGAGGGGAACCAAAATAGCACAATAAAAAAACCACTCTCATGAACCTAGGAAAAGTATACCTACATGAAATACACATCAAATGAGCAAATGATTGTTTCTGATATGGATGAATCGATACCAGAAGAACTTTGAACATGAATAAAATATTTTTACCTTTTAGTTCCTATGAAAAACGGAAACTAAAACTGATAATTTTTTAAATGTTCTCCTTTCATGTGTGACATACACTCTAAGGTTACCTCCCCTTTCTCCTCCCGTGACCGCGATAGCCGAGTGGTCAAGGTATCGGATCGTGGCTGGCCTTGTCACAAGTTCGAGCCCAGTACCACTAAAGACCCGCCGTGTAGGGTAGCAATGCACGTTAAATCTGTCGAGAGCTGAAATTTCCTCCCGTTGGTGTGGTGTGTTAGTTAGGAGAGGGGGGTGCCAGCTCAGGTGTCGTCCACGTCTCTTGACCATGGTTCAAAATTCGTGGTCCGTCGCCAAAAGCCCTCGTGTAGCTGAACAGTGCGACGTTAATATTCACTCCCTCCCTCCCCCATGAGCATTTTTTAATATCTTTTTGTTGTATCTTAAAATAATTGCTTTAGAAATATATCCATTCTATGAATATAGATTGTAAAAGTTAAGATTCACAAAAACTATGTCAAAATATTTTGTTGTTTGAAAAAATTCTGATTGCTTTATTCATTTTTTCAATGTGAATTAATCTTTACAGTGAAAATTTTTTTTAAGAAATCATCCTTAGAAAATATTTTTGGTCTGGTGTGGAAGTTAGGAGAGAGAGAGAGGTGCCAGCGCAGGTGTCATCCTTGTCACTTGACCAGGGTTCAAAATTACGAGGTCCATCGCCAAAAGCCCGTGTGTAGCTGAATAGTGCAACGTTAATATTTATTCACTTTAGAAAATATTTTATTATTTTAGTGAGATTCATGTAATATGTTTCAAAATTTTTAATATGATCCTTATAATTTACTTTCCTTGTAACTGAAGAATATTATTCAATCTATTTTCTGTAAAATGCTGTGAAAAACAAATATAAAAAGAATTAAGAAAATTTGGTTAAAATACTAAATTTGGAATTCACCATTATTTGGAAACATTCTAATCTTAATGTGTATTAAACTTATTTTAAGTCATAGAATACATATTTAAAATTATGAATAAGGTGTGTATTGAAGATAGGTTTTAAAAACCATTGTGTGTTGTGAACAAAACAATTCTAAATTCCATGGTTGCATCTACCAGATGCTGTTGGAAAAAATTCAAACAACTTTAACTTGTAAAACATATTTATCTAGAAGAAAAAATCAGTACAAACTGCCAAGCTTATTTTGCTTGTGATCTCTCCACTTCAAGTCTAACCAAAATCTGACAACATCATTCAGTTATGTCATACAGGTACATAAGGGTGGCAGTATGCTGTGCCACTCATGATAAAACTTATTTTTCTTCACAACAGCCGTATTCTAATGAGTAATTTTGTGTATAAATTACTTTTCGTATAAAAATGTATGTATAAGCTGAGTGTTTAAACTACTTTTAGTGTAAAAATATTTTTGCAATCATGTTATGTAATTGTAGAGGCATACTGATAAGTTGAATTAAGACAATCACAATAAATGCAGGACCACTATGAAAAATATAAATCTGACAACATCATGTAGTTATGTCATACAGGTACATAAGGGTGGCAGTATGCAGTGCCACTCACAGTAAAACTTATTAGAATATGGCTGTTGTGAAGAAAAATAAGTAATTTTGTGTATAAATTACTTTTCATGTAAAAATGTATGTATAAGCTGAGTGTTTAAACTACTTTTAGTGTAAAAATATTTTTGCAATCATGTTATGTAATTGTAGAGGCATACTGATAAGTTGAATTAAGACAATCACAATAAATGCAGGACCACTATGAAAAATATAAATCTGACAACATCATGTAGTTATGTCATACAGGTACATAAGGGTGGCAGTATGCAGTGCCACTCACAGTAAAACTTATTAGAATATGGCTGTTGTGAAGAAAAATAAGTAATTTTGTGTATAAATTACTTTTCATGTAAAAATGTATGTATAAGCTGAGTGTTTAAACTACTTTTAGTGTAAAAATATTTTTGTATCATGTTATGTAATTGTAGAGGCATACTGATAAGTTGAATTAAGACAATCAATGAATGCAGGACCACTATGAAAATTGTAAATGAATTATATTTGCAGGGTGAAATGGAGCTACTGTATTTTTGCCCATTACAATGTACTAAATTATACATTTTATATTCAGTGCATAACTATCACTTTTTTTTAGGTTTGTCCTGAAAAAGTAGCTGATAGAGTTAATCTTGGACTCATTCCTTCCTGTGAAAGAGGATGGGAAACTGCTTGTAAAGCATTAAAGCCCTGTGGTGGCATTTTACATATACATGGTAATGTTACATCTAATTTGCATTCTGCACCAAAGACTCATTTTGATGAAAAAGACTTATCCTCCCCTAAAAAAGTGGAATGGACTGTTTGGACAAATAATGTTTGCTTTAGATTAAGGAATATTTTTCATGAACTGTATTCAACTGACTGGACAGTAAGTGTCTTAAATGTTACCAAAATCAAATCATATGCTCCCCACATAGATCATCTTGTTGCTGATATTCAGTGTAAACCACCTGAAAGTGTTGGAAATTAAAATATTCTTTTTGCATTCTTTATTATATGTATGTTGTATGATTTATACTGTGTTATGAAATTATAAAACCATTTACAAATGAATGCATTTCTAAAGAAGGCAATATGCATTTTTTTTGGTGTGTGTATTTGAAATTGATCATGAAAACATTTTCTGTACTAATTGCAACTTTAAAACTTGTTTAAATTATTTGATTAAAATGTACTCATTTTTCTAAAAACAAATAGGATGTCTGTTAAGATATAAAACAATCTAAGAAAATTAGCATGTTATGCATCACATGCCATCCTGTGATGCATAACATGCATTCTGCCAGAAATGCCATCCTGTCCAAAGTAAATATAATATAAAAATAAACATGGAATATCCAACATAGGATAAGTGAGAAGACTCCTACAGTAGGCTGCACATAAGGACTACAAGAAAAAGTCACACAATAGGAGATCTGGATGTCTCGGTGGCCAGCAGTGTAGAGCCATGTCAATTTTTCATGCGATCTATCCATCGCTGAGAAAGGGATTGATTTAAAAGTACTTGGACACATCTTTTTGCCAATGGGGCTGAGTTCTATCCTGTCAGAAAATTTGTGAATCTTCACTAAGTTAAGGAAAATGCCATCTGTGTTCCAAAATATCCATTATTCCACTTACAATGCTTTCCTCAAAAAAGAATTTTTGGTACATAATCTTCTGTCTGTGATAAGGTACAGAACACATTAGCTTCGCCGAGTCTATCTCATATTACAATGTTACATGAGGATATAGTTCACCCAGTATGCGAACATTATGCCCATTCACTTTTCCACTAAGATGAAACCATTAAATATTAAGAAGGTAGAAACGTGTCATCCTCCATCATTTCTCTCATATGTCTACAAAATTCAATATGCTTTTTTTTCTCATTCTCAAATTAACCTTGCACAAATAGTAAATGGTAAGGGCTTGCACAGCAAACGCCATCTCAAAACTCATTGTACATTTGTTTAGGCTAGTTCTCCACTTCTTATATCGGTTGACTTCTTCCAAGACTATGAACAAAACTGTCTTCTATTAGTCTAACATCATTCTGTGACTCACGCGATCGGCCCGGTCTTTTTCCTTCGCAGAGGCACCCAGTTCATTGAAATTGTGTGAGCCAACTGTCTATGTTTTTCTTATTCGATGGTTCAATGTTGAATCGAAGAGGAAATGTCCACTGCAATGTTATTGCCGACTCATACCTTGAAATCTCAAGAACGCAGAAAACATTAGATTGTTCATATTCAATTAATATTTCATGAAATACAAATTATATTGTGTTTATCTTTTTGAATAACCCTACAGATTTGAAAACCGCGTGTATGTATAATTTATACCTCTTCATTTCTAGAAACTTAACATTAAATGGAGAAAACAAGATGTTTATCTCCGTTCACCGATCTTCAGACTGCGATCGATTTCCACCCTGTCTGAGGCCATGCCATAAAGACCAACATTAATTTATTAGAAATTTTTCTAGCATAATCATCAGGCAGATTCTTTAAACTCCCTGGGCTCTTGAGGAATAATGTTCTCGGTACAACGAGCAAAATATCCATTCTTAGGCAGACGTGATTGGAAAAATAATAGTAAACTTTTTAATGATATCAATAAATCTCTAAATCTAACTATCTTAGGATTAGAAAAATATATCAAGATATTAACTTTAATAGACCACAAAATATATTTTTTCAGATCTCTCTCTCTCCTTTAGTTTTTATCATTGAAAATTTACTTCGTGCCTATCTTAACAGGCCATCTCTGACAACCAATTAGATTGCTTCCTTTCGTGCACCAACTTTTGCAAAAATTTTTAATTCTGACTTCCTTGATGCATCCGGATTGGCTAGGTCAAACTCCGTCCTGATCCAAATTTAGCTATCTTTTTATGTTTTTTTTTAGTTTTGCTTCTCTTAAAGTATTTTTAAATTATTAGGTGAATGTAAAGCCATCTCAGTCAATCAAATTTACAGTGTTTGAGATAAGAGCACGACAAAACTGTGTAATCCACAAGAACTTTTAACGAATATTTTTTGTTCCTTTTGAAGGATGTGAGGAGATGGCAGAGTTAAAAATGGAAGGTATTTGCCTCAAGCAACGTGTTTCGAAATTGTTTGATCCATTTTACCATTTAGAAAGAGGCATATATTATACTGTAGAATCATAAATAAGATGCTCGCCGGGACGGCGATGAGTCTGGATTAAACCAGCGAGTAGTGAGGATTGTTTTTACTAGCGATTAGCTCGGCTGTGCATTTGAATAATCTT
Source organism: Trichonephila inaurata madagascariensis (assembly GCA_019973955.1). Lineage (NCBI taxonomy): Eukaryota > Metazoa > Arthropoda > Arachnida > Araneae > Nephilidae > Trichonephila > Trichonephila inaurata. Next base: position 1,406 of record BMAV01025370.1, on the reverse strand, counting down.
TTACATACGTATACTTTAAACACTGGTTATTGTGTTTGATTGCTGTTGAAGGTGTGAAGACCTTCGGAGATTTACTCTGTGAATATTGCTGCTGAATCCTGTATTTAAAAGATTGGATTTTTGTTAATAAATTCGCATTGCTCTTGAAGAACTGTTTATTTTCTTTGTGATTGTTTTGCATCAAATCCCCGTACCCTCGGATCTACGTAACAATATAATTGTTTCCTGGCATCATGTAATAACGAAGGAAGAGCTTCAAACTATTTTCAGCTCAATGAAACATCGATGTGAAGCTGTAATAAAGAATAAACGCAGCCTCACTAAGCTCTGATAACTCACTGCTATCATCAGTATCCAATGTATATCGACAGTTATCGCAGCATAACTCTTTGCGTTACAAATATTTAAGTTTTGTTTTTTGTATAGAATTCAGTATTAAATTATCTTTAAAATGATATAACACTTAGCATTATTTTGTGCAACGTAAAATTTTCTATAAGCTTACAAACTTAAAAAACAAACGATTTAAAAAAGTGTCCACAATTTTGACTACCACTGTATATATATGTAATAATTCCCTCCAGCATTCTTTTACTTAACTCTTTTTTGATAAGCTTTAAATAAGCTTGTAATTCTTAGTTTCAAAACTAACGCCCTAATCTTAATCATAATCAAATAATAATATTACGTCAGGCCATCTCTTTCCCGCTTGTTTTAACCAATCACAACTCTTGTCACAAAGGAATCATGCGATCTTCACTGCCGGTATAAAAAGCGAAAGTCTTTTGGGCTCTCTCTCTCTCTTGTCTCCGTCACGTCGGCGTGAAAATGTACAAATAGCTGCAGCTCTTTTATCCTTTTGTTTTATGTGCTGATTTGCTTATTGTGACGTCGTAACACTTTTGTTGTTTCATGTGAAAATAAAGAAGAGTAAAATGAAATCAGAAGAAGTTCTCCGTCTATTAAGAAACAACCAGCAAAAATAAACCAACACCGGCCTATGCTACATATATAAATATATATATACAAGTATATATATACTCAAAATTCTCTACTAAAGAGAAATGAATAATCCATAATCATAATCAAAAGTGAAAAAAATTGAAAATACAAGTGACACATTTACAAAACTAAAATTGCAATAAAAATTTATTTGATTTCCTTTGCGTGAAAATTTAATATTTTCTCTAATGAAAGAAATTTGAAGCGCAGTGGCTGAGTGGTTAGTGTATTACACTTCCACACCACAGGTCCGAGGCTCAAACCTCGGGCTGGACAAGGTTGACTCAGCCTTTCATCCCTTCAGTCGGTCGATAAAAGGAGTCCCAATCTTGGGAACTTAACTCTGGGGGTTTCGCGATATGGCGTGAAGTGAGAATATATTATAATAAAAATATAAAAAAAAA
>BMAV01025369.1:0-21764 GCA_019973955.1 Trichonephila inaurata madagascariensis | reverse complement strand
ATTGTTGAAAAACTGAACCTTAAAAAACCCTAAAGAAATTTACTTCTAAACGTTTAAGAAATCCTGTAAATATATAAGGTTGATTTTCAAATTAATTCAAAATTATGAGCCTGTCTTAGTTATTTGCATCTGTCGCAGGCATATTTCTTCAAAGTTAAAAGCTATGCATAAATAATTATATCTCTTTTTTCCTTCTTTTGTTTTGGGTCTATATGTATAGTACATTTAAAAATGAAACAATGAAATTCAGATCTCATTTTTTAGAACATTCTTCCTAAATATACACACTTTAAATATTTTTATTATTTTCTACATCTTAATTTATTAGTTGTTAAAGTGCTACCATTTTAGGTTTCGTGTGTTTTTTTGGGAAAACGAGGAACAGAGAGTGACAAATAATATAATTATATATATACTTTGCTATATAGATTTTAGAAAATCAGTGCACATGTTATATACTGAATTGTTATTTATCTTCTTAAATTGCTTAGAGTCACACATTAAAGCGTATTAAGATTTACAACATATTGCCTCCAGGTTAAACTTCTTTAACTTTAAATTTTTGCCTTATAAAAATCTACTTATATAGACTTACAGAATATTTGATATGTTTTACATCATTTAATAACCGCTAAGTTAAGCTATTCATAATTATCAATAACTGTTATAAAACTGCAGGGATTTATATTCTCATAATTCGATTTCTGTGCATTTATTTGTCTTAAAACTAACGTATATAGAAAAAGTAATCTTCAGCGTAACGAAATACTTAGACTTTTAAACTATTCAATCTTTCAATTTTTGTGCTTGGAAAAAGTATTAGGAAACTCAAATTGCAATTTTTTAGATAATATATACGTACCTTTTTTATACATAGATATAATTTTCTTTGGTTTTAACGAGATAAAGTCTATAAAAAGATGCAAATTCAAACACATTCATGTTGAATTGGGATATTAATAAAGCCTTTAATTATCATTGGTAAAGCGACAGCGCTTACATACCTATGATGATAATTATCTACATGGGAATTTGGAAATTTAATTGCTACAGACCAGACACTACAATTTCTTATGAATGAACAGATCTTAAGATTTTCTTAAAAGCCGGGTTTAAGGAGTTATTTTAAAATATTGGATGATATTCTTCAATGACTATTGCAGGTAAAGAAAATGATTTAATTCTTTTTTTATATTTTCTCCCGAAACCTAATATTTATTATAAAAAGTCAAATCTTAATGGAACGATTAAATTTTAATTTGAATTTTTGATAAAGAACATGAAGAGGGGAAAATGTGTTCCTGCAATCTCAATATCAAAAACTTTCATTGGAAAAATAAAACATTTTTAAATAAAATAAATAATTGGGTAATGTCTTCTGTAGATTTTGTAGTTTTTTATCATATTTTACAATTTAATTTTTAGAACAACGCTTGAAACAAAACCAAATTAAAAAAAGTTCTTAAAATTTAAAATTTGCCTTATTATTATTAATACTTTTTAAACATTTTTCTAAAATATAAACTAGTTCTTAATTAAAATAATTAGATATCAGTAATTCTCCTTGTTGATTCCTTATTCCTTATGTAAAATAATTTCGTAACTATAACACTGGGGTAGATAAGTACCTAAAATAAATAAAATAAGATAAATAATGTACAGGGTAAAATAAAAACAAAACCAAAGTTACGAAAAAAGGAAGGAACGTATCAGTACAAAGAATTTTTATTAATAATCCATGTATAACACATACATGCATATGCATATATTACACAGAAGAAATCTAAAGATTAACTTTTTGTGTGTGAAGCATTATTTGAAAATAAGAACAAAACATCTCTAGTTTGCATCGATTTAATTTGCCATAGCACCTACAACTTTCTTTTAACACTCTAAACTGATCATTTCTCTTTTTCTATCCATCCCCGTACTTCATGGAACTAATGTAATAAGTGTTACGAAACTCTTTTTCGATCTATGAGAAAGGACCTTTCACAATTTAATGCAGCAACACTGAACATTTGTATCCTTTTCTTCTACACTAATATTATGCTTATGCTCTTTTTAAATTCAGTTCTTTGAAGCTCTTTTGTTTATTTAAAGGAAAAAATCATCTTCCTTACTAAATCGTCTATGAAACGTTTTCTATTTTGAAACAAGAACAATAAAGTAGAAAAGAAAAATAAAAATAAAAGGATTTTTTAGAATAGAGGGCAGAATAGCATTTGCTACGTCAAAACACGTTCTTTTCTCTCTCTCTCAAGGTCTGGTTAAATATAAAATTCTCTTCTAGAACAAATTTGCAAATTTTAAACAAACCAAATTTATTGCGTAATGTATTAATATAATCAATACTTATTTTCAAAATGAGTGAAAATAAGTATTGGTACACACAAAGTAAGTGGTGGTAAAGTAAGTAAGTGGCACACACAAGGGGGGGAGTCTCTCATAGTCCTCCAGACCCCCTATAGTCCTTTTTTCGATTGATGATAATCCTATGTGTACTGATTACGCGCTATCTACAAATAAATCTCTCTCTCTCAAATATCAAATTACTTTATTTACAAACCTCTACTCACACCCTATTCATTACAAACTAAAATCTCACACTTTATACATTACAAACAAAAATCTCACACCCTATACTACCCAACTCTCACAATGCACAAAACGGCCGCGGTAGCTGAGTGGTATAGGTATTGGATCGTGGCTTGCCTTGTCACGAGTTCGAGCCCAGTACCACTAAAAACCCGCCGTGTAGGGCAGCGATGCACGTTAAATATGTCAAGAGATGAAGCATCCTCCCGTTGGTGTGGTAGTTAGGAGAGGGGGGTGCCAGCTCAGGTGACTTGACCATGGTTCAAAATTACGTGGTCTGTCACCAAAAGCCCTCGTGTTGCTGAACAGTGCGACGTTAATATTCAATCAATCTCACAATGCACAAAACCTCAGACCATCCACTCAAACTCTCCAACACTACACTTATCACTCCCCCGTCTTTTCGGGGTTACAGTTACACAACGCCGCTCTTGAAACAGCGCCATCCATCAACTTAACACATGGTATAGTGACGAGGATGCCACCTGAGCTGGAATCCACATATCACCATTGGTAGAAAGTTTGAGGTTCGACATATTTAACGTAGAAAAGCCCCTTCCGCATATTGGGTGCCGAGCGGCACCAGGCTCGAATTATGATAAGCCGGAAATGAGTCAGTTACCTTAACACTATGTAAAAATTAATTATTTCTGATTGATGATTAATATTAATTATCAATGCTAATTAATTATTCAATAAATTATTTTTTTCTGTTCCCGACAATCGACAAAGTCAAAAGAATATGTTATGGCGTTTTGAGGTATAATACAAGAATGGTGAACTTTCAGCCCTGGATTACACCACCGCCCTTTAAATATTCGCATAAAGACTATCATATAGGAGGATACTGTCAATATCATTGTTAACAAATAAACAACTTTTCCAGAATTAAAGATTTCATGAACCTAGGATTACTCTGTACTTCGCGCGATAGTTTCCTGGTTACAAAAAAATGCATAGAAGTTATTCTTCAAATGAGATATATTTTGAATATGAATTATTATTTATAACAAAGAACACGTGTTTTACATTTGAAAGTTCCAAATCATTTTGATTTCTTTCGTGTACCATTTTTAACATATGGAGTCTTTTAAATAATGAAACATAAACGAACGCAAATTTATTGTGCATGCTGTAAATTATATTCGTAGTAAAACTGTGCATGTGTATATATTTATTCTTTACAAATGCTAAGATAAAGTTTTCTGAAATAATGATTATTCATTTATTTACTTTTAAAAAATTCATGATACATGTATACTAATTAATTGTTAATAAAGTTTGCATGCATCTTGTGATAAGCAGTTTTAAGTAAAATAAAATCAATATTAATTAAAAAGTTCACAGACAGTTTGTGTTTATTTATTTTGTACTCTGTGCTTTTCGAGGAATGAAAATATGAAGCTCACATTTCTCCCTATTGAATTTTTGTTCAAATACAATTATTCAATATCCCAAGTCTAGTCTTGACAGCTTAATTAGTGCTGCGAATTTTTTATAAGTCTTCTTGAATATAAGTTTTGTTGAACTATGTACGAAAATATTCTTTAAATGAGTAGTAGTTGATTTTTTTTTTATTGTTTGTTTTTAAGTAACTCAAAATTTAAATGTATTTTTATTGAATTTTTTTTATTTTTAATATGGAAATTATGAAAAGATTAAATAGATCACACACAAATACAAAGAAACTTCATTAATAAATTTTTTTGTAGTACAATATGGCAATGAATATGAAATATTTTTTTGTAAGAAAAATTATGTATTAAATAATATATATTTATATAAAATATATATATATAAATATATATAATATATAAAAAAAATCAATTAATATATATAATATATATACATGTAACATATATATAAATATATATATATATATATATATAACTAATAAATCTTGGAAAATTTTAAGAAAATGCTACGAAAATTTAAAACATTTAAGTTTTACAAATATATTGCGATAAATTTTAATTTTCTTTATATGGGAAGCAATACTATTAAAAATAATAACTTATATAAAATGCAATTAAAACTTAATTATAAGTATTAAAATGAAAAAAAATATTTAAATGGTAACTTTTTAAATTAACAAGTATATTAAGTGAATGTTGACGTTTTGAGTGGTTAGAGATAAAAGTTATTTTTAAATTCTTAAGAATGTCTCAATTAAAACGCCCACGAGTTTGGGGGTATTAAGCTTTCAATTATCTAAATCTTCATAATCTTCTCCTACGCAAGTGATATTTTTGATTTAATTTGAAAGTAAGAATATGAAAAAGAGTGCTATCTAACTGTTTTTTTAATTCTTTGATATTGAATGGAAGATGATAGTTTGACAGTAACAAATTGGCAGAACACTTGTAATTTTAGTTAAAAAAATATCAAATTTGGAAAAAAAAAGAAAGAAAAAAAAATGGCATGATCTTTAGATTCAGACGAATACAGGATCTTTTAAACAACAAAAAATATATTTTTCATTCGGCTACAAAATAATATCAGGTATAGCATGAAGAAAAATATTCGGATTACGCTACATAATATTTGACGAATTATGCAAAACATATATATATATATAGTTGGATGTATTTTTAAGAAACATTCATTACCTCTTCATCTCTCAATATCAATCCACCAAACTGTAGCTAAAATTGTACGCAATAAATTTCAATGGAACACAATGAAGTTAATTTGTGAATAAATTTTTTGGAGTGATTGTGTGTGTGGACGAAAGTTTCGATAACTTTAACCAATGTATATAATTTGACCTTTATTTTTAGAGTACCACCTTTTCTTAGACAATCTTTCAATTTTATTGCCGTTCATCTGGTATAGTGGTTAGCGACGCTGATTGTGGTGCCATGGGGTGTGGGTTCGAAATCCGGAAAAGGTATGTATGTTTATAAATGTATAGTGCCTTCGCGGCATAAGGTTACTCTTAATAGCCGTTGAGCCGCAAGTCTTCTGGTGAGATTGGTGGAAGGGAATGAGAGGTGGGAGATCCCTCACCACTCTCAGGGTGTTCTCCCTCTAAATTGGGGTGGAACTGTACAAATTCGTACTATCACCTGCATGGTGCTTATAGCTAATGGTAAAGACAGTCGTAAAAATCTAGCCTTTAGCCTCGATGAATTTCGTGGACCTAGATCTGATGCCACTGTCGATCAGGTGGCATAAGCAACAACAGCACACACAGTTTTATTGATCAGATTCAAATTAAAATTTTCATTCGATGTAAGGTACAATTATTTTAACCAATATTATCATAGATTCTTATTTTATTATTATTAATTAATGTTCCACCTTCTTTACAACATAAATTAAATTTTATTGGTCTGTTCTATTCAAAGCGCTGATTGGAGATATATGTACAATTAATATATAACTAATGTAACCATTGTTCAACCTTCTAATTCTAAGAACCACCTTCTTTCAAATAGTTTATTTATTTTCAGATTCTAACGAATGTGACTAGTTGATGTTCGTCACAACCTTTTCCCAGTGTTGCGTTTTTCTCGTGAAGTTGCTTACATCATGAAGCAACCAACTGGAGTGATTGGCAATTTTATGTGTTTTAATGATATCGTTAGCCCAGTGCTTCTCACTATTTCAATACTTGCGACCCAATTTTCAATAATTATTTTCACCACCCACCCCATATATTAACAATATATCGAACACAATACAGATGTTTTTTGACGAAAAAGCTACAATATAGCCTTAATTGTAAGCCATGAAAATTATCTGAAGATAAGTATTAAATTTTGTATATGTTAGTTTTTAGTAATAGTCATTTTAATTAAATTACTTTAAGCATTGCGTTAACTTTCCAGTCTACATTTATAAGTGTATTATAGTAATGTAAATGCATATTTTATTTTTATAATGTCTGAATGTATTTTGGTTTGCATTCAGTAAATTAATAGTTTTTTTTAAAAAAAATTGTATTTACTTTTTTAAATTATCGATAAGCTCACGCCCCCTTCCTCCCCTTCCCATTAAAGGGTTATCACGCGCTCCTATGAGGACGCGCCACAGTTTGGGAATAGGTGCCTTACCCCTTTTTTTGTCCTGATGGCACGCATGAGAAACGTTGATATAATAGTTTTTGAAACGCATCAAAAGAAGATAGCAATACTTTCTTTCTAGTTTTTAATTATCTCTTCCAAATTGAATATATCTTTAAATTGAATATATCTTTAACATTAGTTAATACTCACGTGTACTGATTTTTTCTAACTGTGCAGGATAGACCTAACATAATAGGTAGAATCAGTGATGGAACTTTCAATGGGATTTCTCAATATAGCCCGTCTTAAAATACATGATTTCAATCACTTATTTTGAGCCAACTGAAAATAAAAAGTCATGACTTAGAGTTGAAATATAATTACAATTGGGATTTTATCGTTTGAAAAGTTTGAACATAATATAAAAACGTTATAAAAAGGCAAAACAAACTTTCTTCTGATATTTATTCCCAAAATAAATTTTAACAATCGTTTTGCAGCATCATCAAAGTTTAATGGTCATATTTTTTCAAACATACACAATTATTTGAGTATTTTTTCTTTTAATATCTCTTTTGATCTTCATTTTAAATAAAATTAGAGTTGACGAATATACATATTCAACAACTTGTACTTCAATGAAAATTACATAATTCTGTTTTAAATTAGTGACTAAATAAAATTATCCTAAGCCAATTGCTTATATCGATTTTATTTTAATATATATATATATTTTAACATCATTTTAAAATATATTCGACAGTATTTAGAAATAATCGTAAGTTTAGCCAATCATAAGCAAAAATAAAAATCCACTGGAAACTAAGCTTTATTGACGTCATTTATCCAAATATCCGAGCGAAAACAAAATTAACAATTGCCGTCTTCAGTATGAAACTTCTTCGGTATTCTTTTTTTACGCTAAGGAGAATTTGTGCTTGATAATAATTTCACCCTTTTTTTCCTCCATTCCAAATGGAATATTACCGTTTCTCCATTACCGAAATTTACGAGGAAGATACATTTCAGAGAAGAATTTTTATTTGAAAAGTTGCGCATATAATTGATGAAAGGGGAAAGCAGAAAAAATACAAAATACTAGCAATCGATAAAATAAGCTGAAATCGCTTTGCGTTAAAATTCCAGTAATAAATGTTATTGTATTCAGTGATACAATAAAAACGTGTGTAAAAATGGAATTTTTTAACCCAGCTGCGCTCGCGTGGGGCACAGAGTCATCCCAAGCTTACGAAATATTCAATTTTAATTCTGGGAAAACTGTTTATTTGTTACCAATGTGACCCTTTCAGTATCCTCCTAGATGACAGCCTTCATATGAATTAAAATGTATTTGACATATATCTCCCTGTATTTGAAAGTGGCAAATGTTTTTTTTTTGGAGTGATTGAGTTTCTCGCACGACCATTTTTGTTCCAAAATATTTTCTATGAAGATGCTATTTTTTCCCCTCCAAATGACTAACTGACTTTGATTGTTGTGTTTTACAACTCATTATGGTTTATAAATGTAAATGGAGATAACATAAGCATACAAATGGACATATGTTGAACTATATATACACACTCATGGACAAAAAAATTAACGCACCAAGAAGGAGTCGTCAAAATGAAACGAAAATTCACATACGTAATGATTACTTTGATTTAAGTAAATGATTAGAAAATCAAAGAAAAAGGATAATTTATTTTAGAAAAAAAGACAAAAGAACACAAGATTCAATACCCTGTTGAACCCCCTATAGCACGAAAGCACTATGCGATCCAATCGGGCAGTGAGGCATACAAGTTCTGTATGGGGTCTTGACACATTTCGCGTTCCATATTTTCTTTAACCTTGCCTCTGGTTCGTTTAAACTCGTGGGATACCCAACTCGCGGTCCTAAATGATCCCATATATGCTTGTTTGGAGACAAATCTGGGGATCGCACAGCCCAAAGAAGGGTAGTATCATGGTGGAGACAGTTCTTGTGACACCCTTGCCGTATGAGGCCGAGCATTGTCTTGTTGAAAAATGGTTCCTGAGAGACTTTGCATGAGTGGCAACACATGTGGTATCAGAATGTGATGGGCATACTGCTGGGCTGTCATGGTGCCATGGATCAATACTATGAGTAACAGTGTATTGTAAACAATGACACCTCATACCATCACACTAGCTGTGGACGAGTTGTGTCGCTGTAAAGCAAAGACAGGATTGAGGCGTTCATGAGAGGGTCTTCATATTTGAACACGATTGTCATCACTGCTGAGATTGAATCTGGATTCGTCGCTAAAGATGACCTTGTTCATTCCGTTGCAGTCCAGTTTCCCTGTACGTGGTACCACTCCAAACGTAGGCATCAAGAGAAGCACATGTAATGCGCGCCGCGATCCCAAATGTCCTTCAGTCAGGTACATTCGTATGGTTTGAGAAGACACAGGGGCCCCTAGAGAAGGTGCTACCCCTGCCTGGATGGCAGCCGATGAAGCAGTTGACTGTATGCATGAATTTCTTACGATGTGGCGGTCTTCATGACGATTGGTCTGTTCAGGGCGTCCAGAGCCTGGTCTTCGTGTAAATGACATCTCTCGGAACCCCTTGTCCCAACACATCCTCACAACACAACCAGACATGCCTAATTGATGAGCTACTCAACTAGATGAACACCCAGCTTTCCTCATGCCGATGATTCTCCCTCTCTCAAACTGCTACAACTGCTTATATTTTCTTCGAAAATAGCATAATGGTATATCTACCTCAAATCTTCATTTGTAAACGATTCAGCACACTCAAACAAGCTTTGGTTACCTCTTTTCACTCCACGGAGAACGACGTTAAACACCCTCTACCGGTTATACGTAATGCACAATCACGCTGCATTTTTAATCATTTGCACATATCTCCCCGACATGAACCTTCATGCCAAGTTTCGTTACGATCCCGCAATTATTTCTTGGTGCGCTAATTTTTTTGTTCATGAGTGTATATAGTTTTGAACTATATATATACATGGGGGTCATAATTAAACTGCAAGTGCTCAAGAGGTGCTGGGGAGAAAAGTGCTGGTAATATTCTAGTGAAAGTTGGTATCTACATGTTTTAGAACATGAGCGTCAAAAATTTAAAATAAAATGAGAGAACAATTGATTCCAGCATTACAAGAGTGACATTGTTCAGAAACTACAGCATTTATACACTGGAGGCAGCACCCCCTCACATCACTAAACCTGTTAAAAATATTGCTACATTTTTGGCTTATTAGCAGAGGTTTCGAAAACGCCTGGCCCTCACGTTCACCAGACCTTAATCCTTGTAATATTTATCTGTGATGACATCTGAAAGAGATATGGTTCATAGATAACAACATGAACCTGTTGCTGAACTGAAATCTAGTATAACGAGGCACGTGAGGTGTGTTACAACAGAGCATTTCAAATGCGACGGTGGACCATGCTGTCTTAGGTTTTCAGCATGTGGTTGCATCTGGTGGTTCGCATATTGAGCTCATCATGTGATAATTTTATTGAGCAAATAATGGTTTAATTGTTCTCCAAATCTTCTTTATGGATAATTTAATTTGTAATCTTAATTTCCGTAAATTTTTGATTACATTGTGCTGTAAAAATTTAATTACTGAAGCGAATTGTAAGGAATTTTGATAAACGGTAATTGATTTTGTATATTTATTATATGCCTCTTATAATATCTTTTTGCTCTGTCTATCGGTGAAAGTTGTGTATGCCATCGGTGAGTGTTGAAATACGGTACATCACCATCTATTGGATGAAAATGTCTTTTTTTTCCATATTTGATTTGCTCGTGCTCTGAATAATGCGGACCAAATTTCAAGAAATATCCCCAGTGGTTTTCTCTCCAGCACCCCTTGAACACTTGCAGCTTAATTATGGTCAACTTGTGAATATATATAGTCTAATTCTCTACAAACGAGAGATGAACATCCATCAATATCAAAACCGAAAAACACATATACAGTAAGAAAACCACACATTGAAGGACACATTAACAATCGAAATTTTAAAAATAGATGCTGCAGTGTTATAAATATTGCTGTCTTAGGACAGCTCTCTTATATATAAAATAATTTAGTCAAAGGTGGGATTGAACATGTTTTGTGGCCAGCCAACCTTCCCCTTTTATGATTATAATACTCAGCAAAAACCTATTGAAAATAATGGATAGGAATATATATATATATATATTGTTTTTCTAAATGTATGAAACTCTCCTGTGCAATGCAGTCACAGTTATTAATACTACGCTAATCTCTACAATGTTTATATCGCTATTATCCGTCTCTTTCCTTTCAGAAATGACATCATTAGCGTATGAAATATTGACAATAATGTGTGTGATAATGAAAACATCGCGGGGATGATCAGTTTTGTACAATCATGCTTTCTTGAGATTAACTCATAATCATGTACCATTAATTACCATTTCAGTGTACTTTTAAGTATTTTCATATCAAATTTTACTTAAAATGGTTCAGCAATGTTTGAGAAGTCCGTGAAAAATTATTAACGTTTATATACTAGTATATTAAAACTATGTTAGAGGTATTTAATTGGAAATCTTAAAATTGATAGATCCAGACATTTTTGTTAAAAACATAATCATAAATATTTAACAATTACCAATGATGTTTACAAAATGTTTATAATATATTTCTAAAAGTTCAAGAAAATGAGTTTTGCTGCTGAAATATTTTAAATATAACATATTATCCCTACAATAATACAGTAAATAAATTGTAGATTTGACTTTCTTGTATTCCAAAAACCGTGTACAAGTATTACATGAATTAATTTTTGGTTTTCAAAAATGCTTTTTTTATAAGAATTATTTATATTTTAAAAAAGATTATTGAAAAAATTTTAGTAAAATAGTTAAGAAGCAAAGTTGATCTTCCTCATGAAACGCCGTACAGGAGGCCATTTGCAAGTTTAAATCTTGGAACATGAATACATATATTTTTCCTAAATTTTTATTAATATCTTTTTCAAAGAGTAAAAAATCTTTGGAACAATATACATGTCATTTATTGATCGTTTTATTTACCTTCTAACTATTTAAGTAATCTATTTGATAATTAATAAAACCATACGTGTATCACTCAATAGTTCAGATAAAAATGATTAAGTTTCCATTTTTTTCGTCTATATGTCTATAGTTTTAAAGCTTTAACCACTCAAATTTTTTACCCAAACTTTTTTAAGAAAATGCATATTTTTTTTGCTACTTATAACTAAGAATAATACTTAATAAAATTAGAAAATAGAATAACTTCACTTTGGTGTACAGTTCAAAAATTTTCAAAGTATTTTTTATTTTGTATCTGTAGAAAAGAAAATTCCTTAGTGTTTACTTTTTATGTGTGCACTCTGCATTCAGAGACGAATGTTTCAAATATTTTCAAAGAATTTCTCTCATAATTACAAAACTTTTTTTAAATGTGCGTACCTATTTTCCAAATGGTTGAGTTTTTGTGTATGCATATATATACTCACACAATTTGAAGCATGGTGTAATACAAATTCTTACATTGCAATAGAGTCAGAAATGTGTCATTTTTTTGTTTTAAATTTCCTTTTTATTTTCATTTCTTCTCAAGTAACAAATGACACATTGTCCTGGATATTTCTGTTCCTTATCAAAAATTTTCAAGAACCTAAATTTTTAACTTGAAGGAAACCATTCCCACTTTTATCACAAAGAAATTTAAGGATGAAATGCATTTCAGTACAATGAAAAAACTGTACATTTCTTAAAAACACTATCAACATAATAATGCCACTACAACTATAAAAAAATACGAGCATTTCAATGATTGAAAGAATAAATACTTTGAAGTGCCACTGAAATAAAGATATCTACCTAGAAACGAGTTGGGCCTCCTCTGACCTTGATAACGGCTGCCACACCACGAAGCATAGATTCAACAAGTTTCTGTAAACGTTCCTCGCGAATTGCTTTCCATGTATTGGCTAAATCTGTCCTTGATTCAGCAAGATTCGTTGGTGCTCGTTGAGGGCCTTTCACGTCTGGTTCCAAAACATCCCAAATGTGCTCAATATGATTTAGTTCTGGACTTTTAGGTGACCAATTTATGACGGAAAAGTCAAAAGAATGCTCATCCAACCAACCAGTAGCCAACCAGGCCGTGTGAGAGGTACAGTTGTCTTGATAGAAAACGTCTTTACCGTATGAATAACAGAACAACATAAATGGAGGAGGTGATCAATCAGCAACAACTCTACGTACCGAATTGCATTGAGGGACGTTGGTACACGCACCAAAGATCTCAAACTGTGCCACGAATAAACACCCCAGACCATGATTGAGTTACCATGCCCTTTCACAGTTCCAACCTGCCATGCATGATCCAGGGCTTCATGAGCCTGTCACCCTATTATCGGCCTCCCGTAGGCATTAAGTAGTCGGAGTTGAGACGCACCACACCATCCTACTCGTTTTCAGTCATCTACACTCCAGTCTCTCTGCTCTCTTGCCCAGGCAAGATGTGCAGCCAGATGGCCAGCATTGGCCAATAATACTTTCATAGTTCAATTGCTACCGAGAACCATACGGTGAAGCGAGAGCTGCTTATTTCGTTTATTGACTGTACGACTGGCACTGTCATTCAACTGGGTGGTAATTTGAGCTAATGTTTGGCTTCGCTAAATACGTACAATATGCTTGAGTCGTCTCTCGTCAAGCACTGTCAGGATAATTGTCCTTTGCAAGTTTGCCCGATTACTGGTATTTTGTCCACCATCCAATTATTTTTGGTATACTCTTGACTTTGTAGATTTTGAAAATCCTAGTTGTCTGATGATTTCGGGAATTGAATGGCTCATGCACCACGCACCTATTATTGATCTCTTGATCGCAGTGTCTAAATCAGGCAGTTTATCCATAGTAGCAATTTCAACAACTAATTCAGAGCAACCACAGTGCACCCTATATTAACATAGCAGTCTCACTTGTGCCTAAATGATGCACAGCACTACACAATTTACATAGCCCTTGCTATCCCTAATTCAGTGGCACTTTAGTGTATAGGGTACGTGCAAACCAGTTAAGGAGTTAAAATTAACAATTTATGTTGCAATTATAGAAAAGCTTTTTTAATTTTCCAACAGCGTGGAATTCTCTTCTATTACAGAAAAAACACAAAGAAAATACATAATAGGTTAAAAAAAGTAAGTCAGGCTCTCTTAATATTCTCCCGGTGAAAGTTTACAATTGTAGGCGTCTGTAAATCTATACTTATTTAGTACGAGAACTTCAATAATCAATATAAAAAAACTTCACTTACTTTCGAGTAATCTTTATCTCATTAAATTCAAAAATAAAATCAATAAACATTTTTAAAACGATTATAAAAGTTTCATAAAGAAATATCAAGTAACTCTTAGCATTGCTTTAATAAGTATAAAATAATTAAATAGAAGCGGCATGAAAGTTCTAGAAATATTCGATTACTTTCAAAGCTTTGTGAATTACAATTAAGATCTATTTTTAACTTTCTGATGCCTATTTTTTATTTTTGTATTATATTTTTAAGAGAATATATAAAGGCTTAGATTACTTTACTTTCAACGTTTATACTTCATATAAAAAAGAAATGTAATACATTGAGTTGTAAAAACTTCGTATAACAGGAGAAATAAGATTATTTTAAATTGGATTACTTTATAAAGAATATTTTAAATTATTACTACAATGATTTGAATAAAATTATAAATAGAGATGTAATTGAATGCCCGAGTTTCGAAAAAAATTCATAAAGACATGAAAAATGAAAATTGTTAAACATTTTAATTAACATTTAAGGTATTCAGACTGAAGGATAAGACCAAAATAACTTAACTTTATTATGTGTTTTTATAATAGGGAAATAAAGATTTAGGAGAATTATTTGAGGTATTCGAGAGGAAAATTCTACCTAACTGTATAAATACTTAAAAATGTTTAATTAGGTTTAATTAGTTTTCTTCTAAGAATATTATTTTTTATTTAGTTAAAACAAGTACAAATCCTATAACTTTGAAAATAAAAAAAAAATTACCTCCATTCGAAAAATATTCCAAGCCCCGCATTCTTTGATTTTCAACACTGGAACATTAAAATTATTTTCAAACTCATTTTCCTCCCATCTAAAATAATACTTAGATTAAAATATGTCTCGTGCTATTTCCTGATTGAGAAACTGAAGTTTTTGCTCTGCTACTTCAGTGAAAAGGAAAGTAAATTTTTCTAAAAAATCCTTACTTTCAAGACAGGAAATATGAAATTTCGGGATATTTGCGACAAATTGCTTTTAAATGTTACAATTAATTTGTAAAATGTTCAATAGAAATGCACTTCTTAGTTACCTTTAAATAGTGTACTTTTTAAGGAGACTTATAATTTAACATATGTTGAAGAAGTGACGTCTTTGAAAATTATTCACTCTTCAGAATGTTCAAATTCGAAAACTTATTTGAAGAGTCAATGGATAAAAAAAAATTACCAAGGCTCTTATATGTGAAAATGTTTTAAAATGTAATATAATAATACAGATATATTTTTTGTTAAACTTATTGGAGATTCTTGTAAATTTCTGGTAAATATTTGAATGGACTGGGAAATTATTTAAATTATTCTTTAAACATTCCTGTAGAAGGGTTTTGAAGGTTCATCTAAGGGTACAGTGGATTATATACAAATTTTACTATTAATTTTAAGTAATAAAATATTGTTTTCATATTTACTATTATGAAAATAGCGAAAATATATATTCAAAGAATTTAAACTTAATTAGTATTTTTTTAAAATTTAAAATAAAAATATTCTTATACAGTTTCTTAAATATTTCACGCAACTAATTTTTAATTTTTCTCTTTGTTTTAACTTATACTTTTTTATTTGATTACAATATCTGTGTTCTGCATTTCACTCTTATCTAATTTTAATTTTTTATGAAGATTTTTGCTCATATATACTTATAAAATGATTACCCAGATATATTTTACTGTCTATCTATGTTCTGCAGAAGAAATTTCTTATGATTCCCTCCAGCAATCAGATACATGGATACTTTGAAGACAGTTAAGTTTTGGAAAAATATATATCTTAAAAATGTTTAAGCATTAACTTTTAATACTTGCTCTTACAGTTACATCAAGTATAAGTATTAATAACTCGCATTATTATTCAATTACAAGCATATTTTAAGGGAGAATTTCTTAAAGACTGATGTGGTAAATTGTTCATTAAAATATTTTCATAATTAGAAAACTAATTTCAGATTCACTAGAAAAAAAATTGTAAACTTTGCAAGAAAAACAAGTTTCACTTTCTCTTTTAATGTATATTTTGTTATTTGCAATACATTAATAGCAATTTATTTTCTTTTTTATTCATTGAGCTAAGCGTTCATCGCGTTTCTCACTTTCGATAATGCCTACTGATACTTCACTTTACTTATTTTGTTCTACTGTAAGTTGATGAAGTAGGTAAAATATTAAAATCAGATATTGCAGAAATTGTAGCTATCTTCACACTCTTTGTAAAAAAAGTTTCTTTTTGACGTGTTTTCCAAATATTACTGTTAATATTCTCATAACAGTTCGGATTTTTGTAGCAAAGCATATTTTTAAAGATTCATTGTTCTCAAGATTTTGATCAAGTAGGAAATAAATTTTTTTCAGAATTTGCTTAGATTATTTTTTTCAAATGGTTGGAATATTTATTTTTCAAACCTATCTGATGCCATTTTACAAAAATTGATACTGAACAACCTACATGTTATTTATTATATTTATATGGTTCACCTAAAGATAAACTGCAGAAAATGGAGAACATATTGCTGTTTTACATCTGGGACAATGTTTCTATGAAAAAAGTCTGTAAGGTGTAATTATGTACTTTTTTCAAAATGCATTTTTTCCAAACACCTACTATGATACATTACATCCATCAAAAAATTTATAGCGAAGTTCTGTACTGAGGCATTATGTCACATTATTAAAACATCAATTTCACGCTATCACCCCAATACTAATAATTGTTTATAGGTCTTGGCCTCTCTATCTTAAGGGATGCCAATATATTGCACAAAGTACTCTTTAACTGATTTCTTCTATTATATCTCTTCAATTTATTGCCAATTGTACAACATTTTTTCAGAACTTTTTGCGAATATTATACTGTATGGAATAATCAGCTTTATTTTGTCCGAGAGCACTTTTGATCTCAGTCAAACCGTCAACAGCAATTTTAATTCCACGCGACAAAGAAAGTCCACGTATGGACCATATAGCATTGCTCGAATTATAATTTCTTTAACCTTCCCTTAACCCCTTGCCTGTGAAGCCCGAACTAAGTTCGGGTAACGCTAATGCTCCAATTTTGGTATGCCCGAGCTGAGTTCATGTAAGCAAAAATTTGTCTTTGAATCACATGTAGCGCGTACTCAGTTCGTGTAATACATATTATGTAAGTTACCATTCTTCCAATTCATGGCAATACTTTCTCGCCAAAATTTTGATAATTTGGCACCGTTTGTCTTTTTTTTTAATTTTGCAGTTAGTAAATATCACACTGTAAGAGATTTGTTAAATTCAAAGAAATCTAAGGGACACGGGATTTACGTAAGTTGATTTAAGTAATAATATTGCTTTTTATTAGTTTATTATATTTATCTTCAAATTTATGTCGTATGATTTATTTTGCTATAATTTGACCAAACCTTATTGAAATTCCTTTTCAATTTTAATGTATGCAAAAATATTGAATATAGTAGTAAATTCCCTTGATAATTTTTTTTTAAAAAAAGAAAAAAAAAATTAATTTTAGCATTTTGATGATGACAAACAAAATTAAAAAGGAAAAAAAAATCGTTTCTTGTCACGTTTTTCTTAAATATATTCCACAGACAAGGAGTAATTTTTATACAAATGCTTATGGTGTTTTACAAATGTTTTTTAAGAGACTCTTGAAATTTTATCTTTAAAAGGTTGTTTATCTTCATAATTACATTACACATATGCCAACTGCCATAGATAAATCTAATTCTCCATGGCATCTTCCAAATTTTTTTAGAAAGAAAACTTTTAAACCATATTTTTATTTACCAAGAAATATTTCATATCGACCAGAGAGAGATACAAGATTAGAACGAATATTTTGTTACAGCATGTTTTGCAATTTAATTTTTTTTTTAGGAAAATCAATAAGAACCATTTAATGCAACATTCAAAGAGTACATATCACATTCATCACATATTATATTACATTAAAGTGAAGACTGTATCCGCTACTCATCAAAACATAAGAATTATCCTAGCTATTACTATTAATTGATACAGATGTAAAATAAAACCTTTCAAGTTCTCCCATCCTATTATTTAGCGCTTTGTTTTTATCTCCAGAGTAGGAACCTCATTGTTAACACATTTTTCAGCGTGCTTATTTTCAGTGGAATCATGGTACTGATTCTTATTCTATCTCATTGCCAGTGCCCACAAAATTTTTTCTTAATGGATACCTTAATTTTATAGTACCGAAAAACAATATCATAACCAGTCCAAAATTGTAGTTATTTTTATACTTTTTACGGTTTTTATTTGCAAAAAATAGCATTATTGATGGCAAATAATACCAGAAAGAATTTGCAGCAACAAATAGACGATAAGTTTAACTTTTGAAAGCGTAAGTTAGGAATAAATGCAAAAGTAAGCAACCAATAGCTGTAGTCAAAATCATAACGTCTAAGAAGGAAATTTGTTAAATTTAGTTTTTTTAAAAAGAATAAATGCTGAACAAATCTTTTTGCCTTTGTTTACAAAGTTTAAAATTCAACCATTGGTTTTAAATATTTTAAATACTTATTTTTTTTTCAACAGATTTATAAACACAAGTGGTTTCAAGCATATGGTTCAATAACTTCAATAAAATTATTAATGCACGAAATTGTTTTCCATGTTTCGGGTCACTTTTTTGCAATTTTTTAAAGTCCACCATCTCAATAAACGACATTTAAATAATACACTTATGATGCAAAAAAAAAAATATATATATATTAATAAGGAAAAGATACTGTTCTTTATCTGTGATGTTTTCGATCAAATGATGTCAGAGGAATCAATATCTACTAAGAAATAAATAAAATGTAGGCAAAATAAACTTTTTCAGAAAAATTGTGCTATTTTTATTAATTAATGATCACATATATCATACGTGAGCTGAAAATAACAGAATAAAGCAACACATTTATTTGAAACATTTTTGACGTTCATTCATACAATCATTTATTGAAGGAAAGATTAAAGAAATATGCAATTGTACTTCTTTAATTAATTACTGTTCCTCAACTCGATATATTTACAACCCCCGCCCTTTATTCAGAACAGATTGTGTGTCGAATCTTTTTTTTTTCATATGTTCGTATTTGCTTTTGAAATATAAATGAAATGCGCATATGGTTTAATCGGAAAATACTTAATGACAAAAGCATAATCTCTAATAGAAATAAATATTAACCAAGTATCATATGATTCTGATAAAGCTTTAAAGAAAAATTAACATATACAACTTCTTATATTCATGGCTAAATCATATATATCTTCAACTCATTATCTTCTAATAAAGATCGAACAAAAAAAAATTTCTTCATATATTACTGAATTTCCTTTTGAAATGCTTCTTCAAAAACTGTTATAATGAAGAAATGTTTTTGATCATCATGAACAATTTCAACCCAAAAAAATAAATTATATTTTTTCGGGCTTAACTTTTGCAACAATTTTTATGACATACTAAAATACAAAATTAATTATTTCTAACATGATGATTTTCATAACATTTAATCATAGATATTCCTCTAAAAGTATTGTTACTATATCGTGCAGGTGTTTCTTTCTTCTTTCAATACTCTATTTTGTTATAATCGATATTATAATAAAATAAATTAATATATTCTATCGGTGGATATCCAAGATTAAAATACATTGTATATTTTATATTAGATCCAAATAATAAACTTGTGTTTTTAATGTTTCGAACCTTTATACAAAATTACCGTTTGTGTTGTCATTTTGCAATGAATTCATCTTGAGGTTTATAATTTTCTATTGACATAAATCAAAATTTAGCAGAAAATCTGTGATATACTTTATACTGTGTCATATTACTTTCTTTAAATCTTAGGTTTTCTTTTCAATATTTTGCTTAATGGATTTTAAAAATTTTAGTAGAATGCAACTATAATTATTCTAAAGTAGAACTTAATGTAAATTTTTTTTTAATACAGATAATAACATATTTATTATTTTAAAAGGAAGAAACGATGTAACGTCTGAAACAAATAAAATAAATAAAACATCAAGTAACTATTACAGCATTTTTATCAATTAGTCAATTCTAAATTTGATGTGCCATCGGTTACAACTTAATTTTATTTTCTAGTTTAAAATATATATATTAAGTAATACTTAAAAAATATAATACTTCTGTAAATCGAACATTTCATCAAGCAAAATATGGCGATTCATTAAAATATATAAAAGAATCCTGCGGGTATATCAAATCAAAAATAAATAAGTATTTATGACAAAGCCTAACTTCTTACTCTATTTCATTTCTGTAAAGGAAATTAAACATGCAGAATCTACTTTATATGTGCTTATTATTATTTTAGTATAAATAACTGCATTGTGTGCATTTCATCTTAGACTGTATATGCTCTATTAGAGTTTTCTTAGACTCATTTTTTCGCGTATGATAAATTATCTAGTTTGCTCAATTATGATCAATTCTGTCAATCTGAATGATAATAATAATAAAAAAAAACTATCACTGAAAATACACATGAGCTGCATTTAAAAATTTCTTTTGCACCTTTACTAAACTGTGTAGTATTTTTAGTATAACATAAACTAAATAAATTTGCAAATTATAATGAACATTACAAAATTAATGTATTTTGAGTATTTATTGTTAGAAGTCATTCACATGTAGAAATCAAAATGCATCTTGATATATATTTTGTATTTCCCATTTTCTGTTTAATGAATTATATTCCCAGTTAATATTTAAAAACTAATTTTAGTTTATATTTTGAAATGTTTTTAATTTGAGACCTTTTGGAAAATAATAATAATAATAATTATAATAATTATTATTATTTTGAATTAGAAAAATTAACAGCATATTCGAAAATATTTTTACAGACTTTTATAATTCTGATCAGAGCATAGAACACTTAAAATATTATAAGCGAAATAAGTGTAACGGAAAATTTATTTTTAATCATGTGTGTGTAAATGTTTTTTTGCCTTTTTGAGAAAATATTATTTAAGTTACAGTAAACAGCCACAAATAAATAAACTTTTCTTGAAGATTATCATATATAATATCAATTGAACTTTATAATTTTGATACATTAGGATAGTAAGTCGTGGCTTATTTTTTGATTTGTATTTTTTTAGAATGAAAACTGCAATTTTCAACTTAGAAATAAAATTTTAGGGGAAACAGCTTTCAAAAATGAATTAACATGGTTGTTTTTTTCGCATTTTAATAAATTGAGTGTATTTTTTCTTTTTCATGAAGTTCGAAAGAATCTATTAATAACGAAATTTTCCTTTACAGACATATTGAATAAAAGTAAGAATAAGACTTAAATATGTGTTGATACATTTTATTAAAAATCTGTAGTTTTAAGAAAAAAACTAGCATAAAACCAGAAAATGGAAAGCAAACTTATATTAAATCAGAAAATTTCATTTTAAATTATATCTCTGATGTGTGACAAACACAATCCGTTCACTTCTGACTGAAATAATACAAAACTTAGAATGAAAACTTACATCAATGAGTTTTATTTTACTTTGAGAATAAATGAGTTATCTATAAAAGAAACTTTTACATTAAAAAAATCAGCATTTCCACTCCAAGGAATAGTTTTCTTAGAATATTTAAATGTATCATGTCTCAAGAAATTAAGAATTACATAAGCCTTAAATTAATACCAATAAAATTATACAGCAAATACATAATTTACTTGATACAGTGTGCATTCATTGTAATTTAAAGATGAATATTATAATGAACAAAATTTTATAGAGAAAATATATCTGTTGGTTGAAT